>JABUQX010136863.1:0-7500 GCA_015478945.1 Trachelipus rathkii
CTTCTTCTTCTTCCTTCTTCTTTTATCTTCTTTTCTTATAACTTCTTCTTCTTCTCTATCTTCTTCTTCTTGTCTTTGTATGTGAGGTTTGATTTACAAAAATAATCCTTTAGATATCTATATAATATTATTACAAATTATTTATTCATTGAAGTATTTCATATATAGTTATAGTATTAATGAAATTTTCAAACTTTTCTTTATATACGCTATCGAGGGAATTGCAGCGTATGAGAAATCTATTATATGATCATCTACTTTAAAAACCTCTCTCGACAATCCAGCTTCATAGCCTTTTCTGAAATTTTCATCAGGCCTGGATACTCTCACATAGTCTCCTACTTTAATACCTTTCGTTTAGTCTCTTTTATTTGATGCCCGTAGGTGTTGATAGGTACAAAGGGTTTCGTCCGTATTACAATCTCTGATAGGGGTATTCCTTAATGTGTTCTAGTTGATGAGACCAGATATAAGAGTAAGCCATATGGTCCTTATCATAGTCTATATATTAAATGTATTCATCTTTGTGAAATAATCCCTATGCATTCCTTGTCTTTATAGTTCTTTGTAACTCTATCAACTATTGGGCTTTTATTTAACGTGAAAATGTGTTGTGAATACCCAATATTGTCTTGAAACTCTTTACGCTAAAAATTCGGTCCCTTAGTGTGCCATATCATTTTTGGGAATCTGTTCATCAATTTATTTATAATTTCTCTGACTGGCTGTAGCAACTGTTTTGATTCTTTTAATCTTTTAAGAATCCTTTAACGGCATAACAAATATTATTGAATCTTTGGAATAAACAAAAGATACATCTTATCAACCAAAAAGAGAGATATGCGTGATGCCCCTAGCATTGTAAGGATTTAATATGTTTTAAGATCATATCGTCCAATCAAGTTGTCCATAATCGCTATCTAAAGTTGGACTAGGATGGAGTTTTTGCGTGTCGGAAATCTTTTTCGTATAGGTTTATGTAGGGTAAACGCCATAGCGCTCTCCGTTCTAACATATTTTTTCAATTTCTTTTTAATTATATTTTGTGGGAACTTTGATGCAAACCTTGAAAAACCCCCGCCCTTAACTGTATGGCTGTTTCACATCAAAGTAATATTTATCGAACGCCTCCTTAACTTCCCATGACTCAATTAGAATTCTATTTATACTGAAAGGTTATATAAAAACCAAATGCTGATATATAAATATTTTATTTTATTTTTTAGATTACAAAAGCAAAAAAAAAAAAAAAAAAAATAAAAAAATATTCTATAGTAAATTACGGTAACCTACGAACATAGAAATGTAACAAAATATAACATAGGTTATATGCATATTTTTAAAATTACAATAATCACACGTCAATATAAATTTATGACGTAATCCATTTTGCATACTTTGTCATGGTTTTTTTCCACTATTCTTACCGTGACATTTGAACGTAAATGTACTCTATTTATCATTGTGATCTATCCGATGCAAAAATCCAGCAGGACTTCCTTCAGGTCTAGGGGTCAATGGAATATTATCCAGATCCGCTAATCTTTTGTTTATTCATGATTAAACTTCTTAGAAAATTAATAGTCTGAAGTTCTTGTTTAATCCTGTTCCATCCTGTTACAGGAGTCTTCTTCCCAATCACGCGAGAGATCGGATATCAAGTCCACAATATTCGATAATAATATTGTTTCTCCATCATAATGGTTTGTCAACAAAGCTTAAATCGCTTTGTAATTCTGATCTTTTAAAACAGGCGATATCGTTTTTCTGATGGTCCTTCAGCTTACAATCGTTCGAGCAACGCTTTCCTTGAAGTCGACATGTTTTAAATGTCTCCTCTTTACCATAACCTAGACTGTAGCTTAGTATGCTGGCTACTAGAGCTGAATCTTCTTTAGGTGAATTTAATAAACTTTTAATCTACTAATTTTTGTATAGTTCATTTTGATATAGGATCCTTTTTCATGATGGATGTTAACATAATCAGAGTTTAATGATTTGATGCAGTTCCTCTCGTAATGTATTTTAATCTGTTTACTAGAGTTGCTCCTTCAATCAATGGTTGCAGTTGAATCATTTGGTGATAAGGATTATATCCGATCTGATGCTGCTGAATGTCTGATTGAGGCTGTTCGAATTGATGTTGTTGTTGTTGGTTTGTTGTTGTTGAGAGACTCCTCGAGAGAGTACGGAGTTAGATATGTTTTGTTTTGTCTTTGTTGTTGCATTTGTTGTTGTTGTTGTTGGTGTTGTTGTTGTTGTAGAGGCATGGGTCCTGTGTTATATTTCATCTTCTCATAATCGCTATAGGGTAAAACTGCTACCTTTATCATCACCAATTAACTTAGCCCAAATTCGTAAAATCAAGGTACCATAACGTAAAAAAGTAACGGTAGGAATACCCCATCCACCTTTCTGTAATAGCTTCTCTTTATTTTTAAGTTTTCTTACTTTAACGAGCAAGTTTTTTAATGATGTTTCTATGGCGACGTAACTTTCACCTTCTAAGGTCTATTTAAAGGAACATTTCCTTATATTTTAAGGCATACTGCTCTGCTTATCATTGGTAGTGAATTTTTCATCACTTCACAGATCAGTTTTTACGTTTTTTCAGAAGGTCAAGTTTTTTAAAGATTTTCCTCATAAGAAGGTAAATAACTCTGCTATCTAAAATCACTCATTATTCACGGTATGTTATACTGCTCAATCTCATTAGGCAAGATTATTTGTACGCAGTAACACTTTATGCGTGTTCTTAGGATGAAGCTCACAAAGTAAATAACCATGAGGTATAGATGTAACTTCCTTATATACTTTTAGGAACTCTTTACGTTGAGTAGGAAACATTTGGGTAGCCACAACATTAACCTGACTCATCTTTGCCCAAACAAAATTAAATACTGTGTGTTTAAAGACACATCCCTCATATACTTATTTTGATGAAAGATATTCTGTGTTATAAAAAATACTGTGATGTTTAAATGATGAGAGTAAATTGTGAAAGTTTCTGCTATATCCTCATTCAATTTATGCATCAAATCATCATGGATTATAATTTTATGCCCTGGTAAACATTGAAGAGCTTTTATGTCATATAAACCTTCGTGAAATTCGATTACATCTTTGTATTCTTAAACTTTTCTTGGTAAGCACTGTAACACCATATGAATTTTAACAGGTTGCTGTTCGAAAATCTCAACCTCTTTTAAAATGTTAATAACAGACAAAGGTTTCCCACACCCTGTAGGACAAGACAAGACAATGTAGCACAGGTGTGGCGGAATCATAAATTTAGCCACTATACATTCTAGATTGACGCGCATACTAATGCATAAGAAAAGGGTTGCACCTTGAAACGGCTTTAAATAAAAACTTGTTTTTTTCCTGCTTTTTATCCCAAGAACTTATTTTACTAAAGAAATATATGACTTGAATCAATAGAGTAATAGATGACCAGACTCAATAGATCAATAGATCAATAGATCAAGTAGATCAATAGATGACAACTGGTCAGGGATGTTGGATGGTGGTTTGATTTAATCTGATTTACTGATTAGGGTATGTAAAACGTTATCAATTTTAGTAAAAAATTTGACCTTCATCAATAGATCAATAGAGAGAGAGAGAAGAGAGTGAGAGGAGGTAGAATCACAACTGGTCAGGATTCTTTGGATGGTGGTTTGATTTTACTGATTTACTGATTTGGTATGTAAAACGTTACAATTTTAGTAAAAAATTTGACCTTAATCAATAGATCAATTAGATCAATAGATCAATAGATTCAATAGATCAATAGATCAGGGGGTAGAGTTGGGTGGACTTGATTTACTGATTTACTGATTTAGGGGTATGTAAAAAATGCTAAGTTTTTATGTAATAAACATGAAAAGCTTAAAAGAAAAATTAGTAGTAAAATAGCAAAAATCATTTAAAAATTAAAATAAACTAATAGATAAAATTTTTGAAAAAAATATAAAGTTCGAAAACAAGAACACGTTGCATTCTCGTATCGGATCGTACATGCGGGATGCGAGGGGCGCGCGCACGCGGCGCCCTTCCCGCGACGGTTCGCGCCGGCGGGCGCGCAATCGCGGGCGCGCACACGTGTAGATCGCGGCACGGCTGGCGGGCGCTGAGCGGCGCGCGCGCGGCGGATTGCACTGGCTGGCCCGCCTGCGGGCCGCGCCCACCGCATCGACCATGAGCCTGATTCGATGAATATCCTTCTTGCTTTAGGAGTCTCAAACCCTTAGTTGAGATCTTACATCCCAATAACATATACATAAAGACATGGCCAATATTGTATCATTTACACACAATATACTTAATAAACTCGGCACTCGCACCGTGTAGCCCAGCACCGGTGCAGGAGGCCGTACTCCCTCAGATGCGCTCTAACTCTTTCTGAGAAATTAACACACACCTGAATTTCACTTTATACATCATTTAAATTTTTTTAATGGGGGTGGGTCCCACTTCAAGAGGGACGCCCACGGGGACGTAACTGTTCGTATACAATTAAGGTTACCGTCAATCATCTAACCATCCTCGCAAAATTTTAGCAACGATTATATCATTAAACAATCGTATAAACGGGCTGGCAGTCAAAGTCGAGTCTGAACCGGATGCGAAGAAGCAACCGCGGCGAAAGAATCCCAAGTCGGAGTGCGTAAAAAACGATCCTTACAGGGATCGTTTGTTTTTCGTCTCAGATTCGATTTCCTTCGGCAATCGAATCTTCGACGTAATAAATAATAATAATCGTGTATGTGATAATAAAATGACTCGGTCTGTGTCTGTCGTCAAACAGACCTTCGGTCTTTTTGACCTCCAGGTGGTCGGTCGCCCGAAAGCTTGTTAGGCTAAACTCATCCACTCAATAAGACCACAAGAGCGTTAGCGCAATATCGAGGTTCACCTCGGGGTGCCACCCTCTATATAACAATCCTACCAGACTTGAAATTTACACGGTTTTTCGTTCTTATCCCATATATAGATTACATTCCAAGTTTCAGACTATAGCTCATATCCTTCATAGTCGAAAAGGGTGGTAGAGCTCAAAAGCGCTCATCACTACTATATATATACTATATATAGCACCGTAATATATATATATATATTATATAGTATATGTAATATATTAAATGTACTTACTTATACAGTAGTATAAGTATTTATATCTATATAATATTATATATGGTAATATAATATTATATATAATATATTCTTAAACACCTCATTTTTGAGGGTACTGCTCGTGCTAACAAAAACCCGTCCCCACGTGGTCAAGGCATAGCAACACACAAAAGCGCACATAATTTTTTTTTTTGTTTCTTTACAATGCCTTTTTGATCCCCGGATTGGGGGTGACTATCACCGCAAACAGAGGCCAATGTTAGACGACACGGATTATTTTGACCGGAAAAGAAAGCCCTACCCCTCCTCTCATCACGCTTAAATGGGAGTTCCGTCGGCACAACAAAATTTACATTGTTTCACAATCTCCCCGTCAGAATCCCTAATAGTAGTTTGTCAGTACAGGGATTTATCTTCCCGGCCAAAGACCAATACATAACCCACTACACAAAACGCAAATTCACTCCTATTATGCATCCTTTCTTCTCGCCTCTGCCAAACTACATTTCTCTCCTCCAGGCTTCATGTAAGACTCTAACACATTCCAAAATTTAGTCCTTTGCATTCCACCAAGGATTTATAGCACCAAGCTCAACCTTGCCTACTATTCCAACGTTTCCTACGTGTACCTGAATCCATACCTTCCCTGAATCAATCCCACATAATATGTCGTAAATATTTAACTCTGATAACTTGTTCCAATTGCTTCATCATCGAACAAGATTCACACTACGAACTCCTCTCATCCACCGGCAATCACCTTCTTCCATCTCCCTCACTTCAATCCCCTATCATTTTCACACCCTGTTAAACACTTCTACCAATCATCTTAAACTTTCTTCAGGATGTCGCCAACAAAAAAAAAATCATCAGCCTACAATAAGCAGATCACCCTCCACCTCTCTATTTTTCTATCAAGTCTAACCAGCCTTCCTGCACCGCTGCTACCTTTAATTCTTTCATCACCCCAATACATATATACAAGTTAAACATTCAATTTGAACTATAATCCCGCACTTTAATTCACTATTGGATATTAAATATCATTGACTCTTCATGTCATTTTTTTTTCACACCTATCATATAAGGGCATGCTTTTGATTCCATTCAGAAACCACACCCAACGACATGTATAACTAACACTGCCACAGGTTTCCCATATCGAGTCCTGTCATACGGGCCTGTTGCAGGCGCCGACTCCCAAACAGAATGGATTGATCTTCTCTTTCATTTGCTTCAATGATAATAAAATTTGAGTCTCACTTCTTTGCGGCCACTCCTAATCTTTAATTTTTGCGCGCGGCAATCAAATTAACGAGCCAATCTCTCCGAAGCAGTCTTTCAACGCAAATACCCTACACCATACTTAGGCCGCAATATAATCCCACCAGGCCAGACTCCAAAGTTGAAAATTTTAATTTCCCCCAATTACAGTTTGCACGTTTTCTACAGTTTCCCATTTTTTTTTTCCGTTAATTCTTATGTATAATGGTATATCGCTCCTCCTACAATCCTTTCGATCAACATTCCACGCGAGGTGAAACGCTTTGTTAGCACAACTTCCATATCAATCTCGCTTCATGTTTTTATTATTTGAACCAGAAAATTTCATATATATATATATATAATTATTATATTATATTTTATATATATATATATTATATATATATTAATAGTATATATATATATATATATATATATATATATAATATATATATATATAATTTATATACATATATATATATATTTATATATATATATATATAATATATATATATATATATATATATATATATATATATATATTATAATATATATATAATATATATATTACTATATATATATATATGTATATTCTACGGTATAGATAGCCTATATACTATATAGTATATATATATATATATATATACTAGTTATATATATTATATATATATAGTATATATATAATAGTATATATATATATATTATTTATATTATTATATATATATATATCTAATATATATATATATATATAATAATAAATATATACTAATATATATATTATATAGTATATATATATATAATATAATAATATATTTATATATAATATAATATATATATATATAGTTATATTTATATATAGTATATATTATAGCAGGTGGCCGTATTTAGAGGGGGGGGGCCCAGGGGGCCATGGCCCCCCGAATTTCTAGACACTAAAAAATTTTAGGTATCATTTCCGTTAATAATAAAGTGAAGAAGGTTAAATTAAATTTTATATAATTCGTCGCTGTCAGAACAAATCTTCGTTAAGTCCATTAGTTCAAACTAAACTTGAACCATCGAGAGATAATCGCATAACATGTAGAATTTCAGCCTGATTTT
>JABUQX010136863.1:12500-15698 GCA_015478945.1 Trachelipus rathkii
ATATATATATATATGATATATAGTATATATATTATAGTATATATATAATATATATAGTATGTTATTATAATTATATATATATATATTGATATAGTATTACTATATATATATATATATAGTACGAATTCTGCTAATAGGGTATAAAGGGGGAGGTACGGGCTTGGGCTTTTTCGAACTATGTTTCATACATTCTTTTCCTAACTACTTTTCTGTTTCCGGTGCATGCACGCACCTTACCGGATCGCCAGTCTTGGGGAGAGAGGTGGGAATGATATTAGTATAATATAGTATATATGATTAGTTATATAGATAATTCATATATAAATATACCGTTATATATTATATATACTTATATATATATACTTATATATGATATATATATATTACTATTATGAAAATAGAAAGAAGAATTAATATTGTGGAATGGTGAGAATTGAATATCCCAATGGAAATCTTGAAACAGAAAGCCAATAAAGAAGAGTATCGCATAATGCGCAAAATATAAACAAAAGACTGAGCAATGCATTAAATCCCGACCGTGTCTTTATGCGTTTCAAAAGCTCCGTTCCTTCTTTCCTTTATTTGTATTCATGGATGAGATTCAATGCCACATATTTTGATATTCATTATGAGAAACACGAAATTATTAGTATTTCGTTTATAAATATGAGAAGGAACAATGTAAGACTATTATGTGGGAGTGAAGATATAAGAGAGAGCAGAAGAAGATATATATATATATATATATATATATATATATATTATATATATATATATATATATATATATATATATATATATATATATATATATATATATATATATATATATATATACAAAGCACCATATCCCGCATAGCTGCAGGGTGGTGTTGGTGACTGATAAGTTTTCAAACTTATCATCACCATTCACGAAAAAGCCCAGTACAGCCCCTTGGGTTAATGGGCATAGAGAATTAGGAAATTTTCTTCCTATGACTCGACGACTTCGAGAAACGCAGCTTCACTTTTTCTAGTACATAAAGTTTCAAGTTTCAAAATAATTAAAAGAAATGTACTCGAAAAAATATGCTTTCTCCATCTCAGATTATATATATTTACCATCTCTTATGTAGGGGTTTCGCCCTGTCTGTTGACCAGCATTTTCTTCCTAAGAACCTTGATCCTAGAGACTCTAGAAAAAAACATTATATCGCGGCCTCGTAATGTTATCTGATACCAGTCCTTGAAGTTTATATCACTTTAGGGTTTCAACCTTTCAGTGGAACTGAATCATCTTCTCTTCCATTTGGCCTCGAAACTCGTTCTCCCAGAGCTCTTCAGAAAATCGTGTTTCTATACGCATAAGGTTCCAATGCTGGTCCAGGAGTTCTGCAAGCAAAAAAGTAAAAGACCGGGTTGCTAGCCCTGTCGCCATAGAACTATGCGAAGAAAGAGTCTTCATATGTTCCGACTGTCTCGAATATCCATTCTTCTTATATTAGACAAATCAAAACTACACTAGATACTGCAGATACTATCTATGCTATCATTGTTAAATTCCAAGTTATGCTATGTTATTAAAATTGCGAAAGAACTAATTTGGATATTCCCATCACAGTGAACTAATTTCCGAGTTAAACTATCAATTGTAATATTTTGAGTGTATCGAAAGAACTTAATATGAAGTTTTGTTGCTCCTCCTCTTCATTTATATAAAAATATTAATTTTTCTTTGATTAAAAATTTAAATTAAATAGATATGATAAAATATTTTCTTTAGAGTTTTATAAATTTTTTATCTGCTCCAGTGAAATTCTAGCCACAATACATGTCTTCATCAGTTTCACTCCCTCCAACGGAAAACCTCTTCTGACCTTTTCATCACTTCTATTCTTCTTCCTATCCTTCTCATTCTTCTTTTCCTGCTGTTGTCAACACGTCCATCTCCGACGACAGTCAGATCATTATTTTTTTCCGATTATAAATGATAATAATTTAAATGATAATAAATTATAAATGATGATAATTTAAAAATAAATACTTAAAATTTTGATATTCTGAATCATTAATATAAATTTTACTGAAACTTCAAACATTAAAGTGCTAATCTCTCTTCTCATATATATAACCCTTTATAATTTTACATGTTCTTCTGAAAATTCCTTCTAATGCTTCTCTTTCTCACCTCCTCTAGTTTCCACTGTCCACAAATGACACCTCTAATAAAAATGATAAACTAATCCTATATATATATATATAGTATATATATATATATATATGAGAGATAAAGAGACAATATGATATATATATATATATATATATATATATATATATATATATATATATATATATGTATATGTATAAATATATATTCAAAGTAATTAAATATTGTTTCCTTTTCGATGGTAAGTGATTAGTATATGTATTTACTAAGGAATGAAGTAAGAAAGAAGTTTAAGGTCGAAAAGAAAGCCTGTCTTTATCGCTCCTCTATACCTTATTAGTGAGAACTCGTCGCAGTCATAACGCTCCGAAGCTTCTGACAACGGGACCGACGGACCCTCGTCGTCGGTGCATACGTCATGTAGGTTCATCCCCGCCCAGGCCACAAACTACGTACCTACAAAAACTCCCACAGAGAACATTCCTGTACTATGCACCTTTGACTCCTGCCTTCACAAAACTGGCATGTTTCTCCTTCAGACATCTGTTTACTGGATTCTAAGCCATTCACCTCCCAGCCGTCAATTCTCCCAAACACGTACTGCTCACTATACATCTTGCTTAATCCAACTGACTGATCATTCATCCTTCCAATGACCAAACCATCTCAACGTACTTTCATTTATTCTCTCTATTTACCCCTTTCTTCACACCGCATAACTCTCTATGTCTATTCCTCATTTTATCAATTCTTTTACACCTAACACGCCCTAAGATTGTCCATTTGAACACATTGAACTTTAGATCTATACCTCTTTATTCCAGACCATAGTCTCACTACTATGCAATAACACAGGTAACAACATATCCTCATGTAAGACTCTAGTGCACTCAAAGACTTAGTCCCTTTACATCCACCAACGATTTAATTGCAAGAGCCACCTTCTGCCATTCAACTTTCCAACTGAAGCGGCGCACGAAAAACGCGAGCGTTTCACGATAAATGCGAAAACGGTTAAAACACCTAAACGGAACTGTGGCCAGCGCGATACTG
>JABUQX010136864.1:5000-12500 GCA_015478945.1 Trachelipus rathkii
CCTCTTAATTGTGGTCTACGGTACCAAGTGATCTTCACCTTCGAGTAATTGGTTTCGTCGTTGTCGTTAGGAGGTGTGTAAATATTTGTTTATATTCTTTATTTTTACTTAGATATTTTAGTAACTTTTCTTAGAATTTCTCGGGGATTGACTGCGTCAGTTTCGCTCGTCAATCTCCGTAACATACACAAAAATAAAGTGGCGCCCGAACAGGGACTTCTTGTCCCTTGTTTTGCAGGCAGCCCGGTTGTGATTAACTTCACCTTGATCATCACAGCAGTTACACTTCGGATTCTGGTTAGTTGACTTCTTCTTCTTCAAGTTAGTAAGTTTACTTCTTGTTCTTTGTTTTCTAAACATATTCTCTTATAAAAAAAATGGCTTTTGGTGGTTTACCTGTATCGTCCGGATTGAAAATGAGGGATGATGTAGACAAACAGGAGAAGCGTAGAAAATCAAACACTACTCCAATTCTGGGTAGGAATTTAAATTCGGTAGATATAACTAAATCTGTACCAACTGGTTCACATAAAGCAGGGGTACAGGATGCTCCAACTTTGACTAAAAGATCTGGATCAGATCCATATCTTTATTCTGACTCTGACTTTATTCTAAAAATGGCTGAAACAGATCCTTTAGATCAGGACGATGTATTGCCTTTAGATTATTTGGGTAAACTCATGACAAAATGTAGTAAAGATAGAGACAAATTACAAGAGAGATTGGAACGTAGAGACCAATCTATTAGACCAAAAACTTTGATTGACTCTAATGTTGTTGACAAAAACGGAAAACTTTCATTGACAAATGCAGCACCGTCTAGTCGTGTAAATTCAGCGGAACATAAGCCTAGCTTGATACCGCGTTTAATTAAAAGACCTACTATGACTTCTAAAGAGACTGAAACACTTAGAGGTTCATACTCAGGACTCAGACCACGACATGACACTAGACAGACGAAAACACAAGTAGCTTTTAGAGACGTTGACTCATACGATGATGACCATAGTGACTTTAGTACATCTTCTAGACAAAGTGCAGGTGAGGAAATGTCGAATTCCCACAGAAATTATTCTAATTATTCTAATGTAGATATTAAATATTCACCTAAATTAAATGATGATCGTTACGAGGATCCTACGATGAATCCTAACCTAATACAGCCTAACCTTAGATCGTCAGTACAATTGCAGCCACCACAATTTTCTTACGGTAGATCCGCGGATTTTAACGATGATTCTTTGTATTCAGGTAGGGAAATAAAAATGCATTTAAACATGTTGACTGAAGCTATTACCATGCTAGCGCAGTTGTTAAAGAACTCCCAGAGGTTAAAGGTAGTCGACCCTGGGAAGTATAAATATGAGACAGAACAGAATTTATTAGTTTATTTATATGACTTTGAAGCATATTGTGGACTTCACTATCCAAATGCTCCACATCAATGGCTTAGACTCTTAGGTAGGCAGTTAGAAGGTAAATTCTTAGAATTGTATAGGCTGATAGTGAAGGAAGATAGGGATTATTTCACAGTACGAGACGCTCTGGTTAGATGGTACCAGGACGAAGAGAAAAAGAAAAATGAATATAGATTACAGGCGTACCATGCAGCTCATAGGAATCGCGGAGAAAGTATAAGAATGTACGCACTGAGACTGGAAAGATTAGCACGGAAAGCCTATAAGGGGATAGACATGAGAAGGCATGACTCCTTACGAGCGGCGTTCTTGTGTAGCTTACCACCTTACATTGAAAGAAGTGTTAGGCAGTATATTAAAATGACTGAATTAGATAATGGGAGACGTACACCATGGGAAAAAATTGTAGAGTATGCCGACTCATTAGAGAGCGACAACATAGCTTATCCTAATTCAATATCTAGGGGTTCATACCAACACGTTGAAGAAGAGCCTATAGAATTTAAAAGATCTTCAAAACAGAAAGAGGCCTTGAATGATACTTTTGACTCAGCAGTAATTCAGATAGACACGGTTTACCCTATGTGGACCGATGTATTGCAGAATCGAGGACCTCCTCAATATAGTAAAAATTCAAATAAGGGAAAGTTTTCTGATAGTAATAATGGTTCTCGGAATAATGCAACTAAAATCGTAGGTAGTAAGTATTACAGAGACCAACGTCGTAGTCCACCTCCTCGTACAAATGAAAGTATGCAAGGTAGAGGTCAAAGAGATGTTGAAAGAAGGAATAATGTTGTCGAACGTAGTGAAAATGTTGATCGTAGAGACCGAATGAATGATGTATGTGAGTATTGTGAAATTGCAGGCCATAGAATGAAAGACTGTTACAAGTTCTTAGGAATCTGCAGCTATTGCAGAAAAAAAGGACATAAAAGGATTGAATGTAGAGCGTATAGGTCGGCATCGTCGTCTCCCCTGACAAATCGTAGTTTTAGTTGTCCATTTTGTAAGGGACCTCATTCTGGTATGAGGTGTCCATCTAGAAATGAATATGAGAATGAGTATAGGAATGAATCTCGTGGAAATCAGGAAATTGAATGTGTACCCCTGACACCACCTCGTGGAAATGAAAGGAAAACGTTGTCAGGAGCAGTGAAGAAGGTTACGCGAAGTAGTTATAGTAATACAAGTAACGGATATGCTGAGGAAAAATCCAATAGAGAAGAAAGACCACAGAAATCACGTCCTTATCTTGATCCATGTGACAATTGTAACTTGTCACATTATGAAGGTCAGTGTTTAGGAATCACAGAGAAGAAAGAAGAGTATGTAAATAGGTCTTTAAACCCCCGTTCTCCCCGGAGTTGAGTCATCTCAAGGGGAGTAGCGTAGTCCAAGACTCACAAAATAATGATCTTTACACACAGGAAAGTATTGTTGATAATGACGAAGTTTCTAACGTTGATTATAGAGATGTAGATATAGATGTAGATGATGACATGGTAATTTCAATTAATTTATGTCAAGCTGACATCGAACCCCTGATGGTCTGTGTCACCATAGACGGACAGACATCACCTCGCTTTGATTGTCTCGTGGACAGCGGAGCTGGGATAAACTTAATTAGCTCTGAGGTAATTACAGTTTTAGATGAGGACAAGGTGATGTTACCTTCCGCTGAGGTAGGCGTAAAAGCCATTAGTGGATTCGGTAACAAGAAACGAATCCCGATTTCGCATTTTATTAATATACGGTTGAATTTTGAAACAGGATTTACAACTCAACCAGGAGCATTCTTCATAGTTCCTCATAAATACATGGAGGACCATGCGTTGATATTGGGTACTGCGGCGTTGCGGGACAATCATTTATTGCCCGATATGGCCCGTCATCAGTTGTTACACTTAGAGGGACGTAAAATACAGGTTGTCACGGAAGGATATAATGTAAATAGTAAAGACTTTTCACGAAACTGTACGGTACCGATGAAAAATGTAACCGTCCTTTCTGACCATCACTTAGAGGAGATAGAAATCCTAGATGATCAGAAGAATGATCGAAATCTTAGGATAATTAGGAAAGGCTTAGAGAAACCAGATCAGGTATTGGATTGGAGATTAGTGTCCCAGCATTTCCGAACATTTAGAAACCAGATTGCATGTGAGGATGGAATATTATATTATAGATCTAAGGCCGGGAAGATGTTGTATTTAGTCTCCCAGGACCTTCTAGTACACATAGTTGTTAGTTTGCACGTATCATGCGCACACATTGGACGCAATAAGTTGTTGCAACTGATTTACAAAAAGTTTTGGAGCCCTAGAGTTAATCAAGTAGTCTCGGATGTAGTTAGGTGTTGTCCAGTGTGTCAAAGGCAGAAGACTTTTTCATCCAATGTAAAAAATCCTAGCCACAGAGCCCTTTGATCTCTGTGCAATGGACTTGCTTCAATTCCCTAAAACCTTCAAGGGAAATAAATATTGTATAGTCCTCATAGATCATTTTTCAAAATGGGCCGCTGTCGTTCCTATCAGTGATAAGTCTAGTTTGACCGTGTCTACTAAATTTAAACAGCATATACTTCCTTTTCTTCCTAGAGTTCCGACTCGGCTTCTCACTGATAATGGAACAGAGTTCACATCGCATATCTTTCAGCAGGTGCTTGAGGATGCTAATATCAGGCATGTGAGAACGTCACCACTTCACCCCTCAAGTAACGGCGTATGTGAACGTTTTAACCGCAGCTTGATACAAATACTTAAGTGTCTGGTCTTAGAACAACCAGCAAATTGGGATGAGGAATTGGCTTCTTCAATCCTCATTTACAATAATACATTGCACAGCTCATTGGATATGTCACCTTCGTATTGCAAAAAGCACATTCTCCGACCCATACGTTTCCCCAATATTGGAAGGAGGGGAGTGCTAATTTTAGACCTTTTAGGAAGGGACAGAAAGTAGCCCGTAAGGTAATTAGGACTGGCCCCAGCACTACTATGAAGTTTAAAAGCCGTTGGGAAGGGCCTTTTGTTGTGGAAGAGGTTAATGAAAATCGAGTAACTTATGTTGTTCGCCGATTTAATAATCCTACAGATCGGGCACAGAAAGTACACTTTTCACATTTGAGAGGATGGATAGATATCCCTCAGTATTTAAGAAGATATCTTAGTAGAAATAAGGATCTTAGTGATAGATTTTTCTCCGACGATATTGACGAAGTAGATGACGATAAGTTAGTAGTAGATTCTGACAGTGTTTGTGAAGACGACTTAGACGTTACTAAAGATTCCGAATTGACTTTAGATACTTCTTTATTTGATCAGAGTTTAGATCCTATTGAAGAAGATGACGCAGACTTTGAAGGATTTTTGCATTTTAATTTCAATCCCATAGCTTTAGATGTATTTGCTCAATTACCAGATTTATCAAATAACATAGAAGTAGTTCAACAGGGGCATAGACGGGAAGACGGGATTGATATTGTAGAGGGGACTGATGAGTCATTGCAATCTCGAGTAAGTGGAAGACCCCCCGCGCAATTAACAACCCCTACACATGAATACTTCCAAATCACGGATGATCAAGTGGGTTTATGTTTTTCTGACAGGGGACCGGTTATAGACGAAATACCTGACATTCAGACTTCGGACGTTGGAAATATGGGAGAGGAAAATAGTTTGACTGCAGAGAATGACATACAAACGCCAGTGCTAGACTATCATGACATGTATCCCCATGATTATCCAACTTATTTTCAATACCCTTCTATATTAACTTCATCTATTTTAGAACCCAACATTGACACAGATAACTTAGACACTTTGACAAAAGATACTTCAACACAGACAGATCGTTCAGTAGTCGACCGTAGTACTCCTAACTCATTATGTACATATTTTAGGGATAGACCCTCCTCAAACTGGTCAGTTTCTATACAATTTAGTGAGAATATATCCGAGAGGGAGGTTACGGTTAACAGAACCTCACCTGGGTCGTCTATAGATTTTAGTGGGTCATCGCAATCTCAATTAACTGAATTTTATGGTTTTAGCCCACCGAATCAGGGGGGAATTAGGAGGTTGTCAGTAACTAATGAGGAGGAGTCTGTTGTAGTACCTAGTTCAAATCGTTCAGCTCACTCTTTTCAAGTGTTAGGAGAAGTAATCGGAGATGCTACCCAGGTTCATTTGTATGACTCAGATGTTTTTCTTGTTTCTTTGAATGCAGAGGAGTCTTCACGACTACCTCCGAGACCGCATACACGTCGTATGGGTCCGGTCATTGAGTTGCCAAACGTTATGTCGACTCCGATAGAGTATTTAAGGTCTCACAGGAGAACCTAATCAAAGACTAATTATTTAATTAAAGTTTATTTATTTATAGACGCGTGACTGCGACTGATTATACCATTGACATTTTAATTATTGACTTTAATACTTGAATACATTTAGTTTTACTCAGACAAATTTGGAATTGGAAAATGATTCTGTTAACCTGTTACATGAACTGAAAAAAAAAGTATTGTCCCCGCAAGAATAAGAAATATTTCGAAAAATCATTAATATAGATTTAGGTTGGCATATATTCAACGCTCATATTTACTTATTTACTGGTTTTATTTATTTTATTATTTATTACTTTTTCTTATTAATTATGATTAAAACATAGTATATAACAACAAAAATTACAGGTAATAATTGTTTTATTTATTTCTCGATAGTTCGCTTTACACCAGCGGGTGAAAGTATATGTGAAATTTGAAGTGGGTTCGTAAATTTTAATGCTATACATAAAATCGATGATGTTTGGTTTTCGTAGCTCTCTTGTTATGTCAATGTATTTGAAATACGTAGTTACATTGAATTAATTGCCGATATTTATGGGTTTAACACATTTTAGTCAATGTTGATTTGTAAATTAATTGATTTCATTTTATTTCATGTTTTAGGCGGAGGTATTATTCTTTCATTTAAATTAGTCATGGTATTATATTATTTTTATACGTCGTAGTATAAAATGGAAGGTTCTACTATATATATAAGTGTATAGCCCGGAACGACAATTTTCGGATTGCGTCACCAGGGTAGAGAAGTCATGGATTTATTTAAAGGATAAAATAAACGTTTAATTGTCAAGGTTATATTTGTTATTATTTTTGAGCATTTTTACTTTTATTGATTTCTTAAAAGTATTTTGTTTATAAAGTGAGTTTTCTTTTGTTGTTTATTTTGTTATTTATTTACCTATTTTATTTTAGTTCTTAGTTTATAGAAGACTGGCTTAGGTAGTTAGTAGTGATTTTTGGAAAATACTGAACTTATTTAATATATTTATTCAGGAAATTATTATTGAATTCATATTTTTTCTTTGAAGACTGGTTTTTTTAGTACATTTTGCTTATTTCCTAAATTTTGTTGTTTTCATAACCCCATTTGATTCTTAAGGGGGGCTTAATCTTAGCAGGGGGGGATGTTAGGGAGCCTTCGGACCCCTACCTGGTGTTTAAGTGTTTATAGTTAGTATATGGTTATTTTGACTAAGAGCAGTATTTTGACTAAAAACATGGTCATTATTCTGCGAAATAATTTTTCATTTATTTACTTCAATTATTACCAACTTAAAATTCAGACAAATATACTAACTTTCGTTATCTTTCAGAACATAGAGATTAAATTGTTTCTTTGATATAGTTTTATGATTATATGTTTTGTGTGAAATCTTGTCAAAGTATAGTTTTGTTGAAATCACATTGTTGATCCAAATCTTATCTTATACTGAATATTCCTGATTGTGATTACCGATTTATGACGTCGTTTAACTCAGATCAAATCAATAGCTGTTCCAGGTGTGTTTAAAATTTATTCTCAAAGCTTATTAATTTGTTTATCTGTTAATATATTACCTGTTCAATTAATCACATAATTAATCGTAATTTAATATAAAGGAAGATACAATTTTAATACTTAGCTATAGTTTCCAGAGATTGTAATAGCGTCTGGTGGAAAGTCTCGCAATTCTACTATCATATTTGATTAAGAAAGAAAAACCCCATCCGAAAAGCTGTGTCTTTCAGGGTCAG
>JABUQX010136864.1:20000-23386 GCA_015478945.1 Trachelipus rathkii
TATAATATATATATATATATATATATATATATATATAATATATAGTATATTAGTATATTATATAATATTATATATATTAATATATATATATATATATATATTATAGTATATGGAGTATATGAAGGGAGAGAATAACAAATCCAATGATATGTAAATACATGTCTTTGGAATAGTATATGTAAACATATAATCAACTATGAATAATGATAAATAGGGACAACAATGAACTGTAATAGAAAGGAATGGGTTTTAGTTAAGGTAACATACCTACGAGGTAAAGTACTTTCTCTTCGTAGACAATCTACTGTGCATAGCGTCTGAATATCTCATCAAGCTCCAACAATAGTCGCCATCATATTGATATCCCACTTGCCCTGGTAACGTCCTTCCATGAACTTTAGATCTTGATGGAAAAGTTCACCCCTGCTCATCACTAACATCGCCTAGGTTATCCGGAAATTTTTTTAGGTGAGAATGTAAGTAATGCAACTTTATACTCATTCTACATCCATGAGAATGAAACTGTCTAGCAGTTCCTGTACAATTAGTGGTTCTTGGCTTTCCTGTTCCACAGAAAATTTTGTACTGCTACATCTGAAAAAGCATTTCACGCTCTTGCCTCTAACACAGTCCTTGTTGTAGCAAAGGCAGCATCACGGAGGAGGGTCCGTATTTGTGGGCCATCAAACTATCCCAGCTTTTTCTTCTGCGTTACTTCTTCGACCAGGAAACGCTTGAGCATGATATATGGGAAGCATTTCCGATCATGGTCCAGGGCATTCAACAAATTGTTCGATTTCAAACCAAGTTTTATGCGTGTGGAGTAATGAGTTTCTCCTGTACAACAAAGTGGTTCACGGTACGATGTTCCCTGCACCTGGCGTTAGGTTCCCTCGGTGGTTATTTCTCTTTGTCCAGTGATCCTTTGCCGCCCGGCTGCCCCAATGCACAGGAAGCAGGATATTTGGTGAAGACTGCTTGCTGACTGCGACAATTTTACCATTTTGAGGTCGACGCCTATTTACCATCCATGTACCTGATATTGTAGCCTCTCCAAACTGTCTTGATTTTTGCATGACTCCTACTCTCATTCCGTACCTAGTTCCCACTTGAAGCCGAAGCATACCTGCTGCGTTGTGAACAACAACCACTTTAAACTGCTCTTGGAAATGTCAATAAACAGTCGTTCACCTGCATCGTATGCTGGAGTCCCATAGCGAGTACGTTAGGCCTGCAATTCCTGCAATACACAAGGTTACCCATCTGACTGGAAGAGAATCCGCAGCTCTGATAAAATATTACTCTTGTGCCATGGTCCATTAGTCATTTTTCATGCAACGCCTCGAAGTCAACATACTCAGGACAACTTCGGAAATACAATCTCATACAAAGATCTGTTCAGGGTTCACACCCGGTTGAACAATTGACGACAATCAGACTGTATTTCAGATGGATGATAGACATGATCCAGGTCATTGGCGATCCATACATGTGACGTACTAAAGTTACCACATCTTCCCGAATATCGACCGCAGTAACTTTGCTGCTTACTGTAAGATAATGCGGGAAGGGTAACGTCTATACAGCTCTACGTAGTGCGCACATAATTGTTGTCATTGCCTAGGGAATAGCAATAAAATAGGGATCCCATCGATTGCACGAAAACGGGATGTGATAACAGCAAATTCCGAGAATATACTGAATTCAGCACTTCGAAATTATCTAGACTATATCTGCTACAAAAAGTCTCCCAAGGAAAAAATTTCAAACTTTTTTTTTTGTCTTTAGTGTAATTTTTCTTTCTTTATTTTTCTTAAATGATGACGAACTTGAAATAACTGATTCGGCCGAATACGATAAGTGATTATCGGCCGAATATTCGGTAATGGCCGAATACTTTTAGCCGAATATTCGTATTCGTATTCGGAAATTTTATCTAATTCGGGACCATTCCCTATATATATATATATATAAATATATATAATATATAATAATATATTATAATAATATATATATTATATATTATATATGTATAATAAAAAAATATTTATATATGATATATATATATATATATAATAATATATATGGTTAGAGATATAACTAAGTTACAATTTTATAATAGCAATAAGACCAATTTGCATTTGACAAAAATGGCTATGATATAAATAAGTTGGCTTGGACTATATAACATGATAAACTAGAATAATTATTTATTTTCGATATATATATATATATATATATATATAAATATAATAATATTATTATATATAATAGATATATTTATATAAAATAGTATATTATTATATATATATATATATATATATATATATTAATTATTAATTATTATTATTATATATTATATAATATGAATTCTATTACTATTATTTCATTTAAAATAAGGCCAATATTTACTTTGTTCCTTATTTATATATAATATAGATAGATCTATTGGTAGTGCTCAAATATTAATTAATTATATATTATTATTATTATTATTATTATTATTATATTATTATTATTATTATTATTATATTATTTGGATAACTTATCGTTAATACAATCTTATACACAGTATTTTTATGGTAAAAAAATTATATATAATATGAAACCTGTCCCTAAAAATTAATCTCCAAACATTTATATAATTTTGTTAAACAACAAAAAAATTAATAATTTTACTTCCCCCAATAATAAAAAGTTTAAAATATTTCATTAACTTTTAAACAATCTGGTTTAAATTCAAGAATTAACCTACTATTCCATACATAATAATAATATATAAATATTATATATATATATATTATATATATATATTTATATATATATATATTATATAAATATATATATATATTATATATATATATATATATAATATATATATAATAATATATATATATTATATATATATATATTATATATAATATTATATATAATTATATGGGACGATTATGGAATTTTTGCCGATGACCGATTGACGATTAGAGGAGCAAATTTTGCCGATGGACGATGACGATTAAATCTGAAAAACGAACTATTTTTTAAAAAATTCTAATTTCTCTCTCTATCTCTCTCTCCTCCCCTCTTCCCCTCTCTCTCCTCTCCTCCTCTCTCTCTCTTTCCTCCTCTTCGCTTTGATGGGTCTTCTCTGAAAACCTCCTGTACTCTCTCTCTCTCTCATCTCTCTCTCTTATTCTCTCTCTCTCTCTCTCTCTCTCCCTCCTCTCTCCCTCTCTCTATTCCCTCTCTCTCTCTCCTCTCTTCCTCTCTCTCTCTCTCTTCGCTCCTTCAATCCTCTTCCTCTCTCTCTTCTTCTCTCTTCTCTCTCTCCTTCTCTCCCCTCCTCTATTCCTCTCTCTCTCTCTCTTTTCCTCTCCTCTCTCCCTCTC
>JABUQX010136865.1:0-28062 GCA_015478945.1 Trachelipus rathkii
TAATAAAATATCTTATATCTAATATATATATATTATTAATAATCATTTCTCTCTATTCATATCTATACTATATATATCATTTATCTATATTAATCTTATCATATAACTAATATATATAATATTATATTATATACTCTTATCTATATATATATATTATATCATATATATTATATATATGTTGCTATTACATATTAATATTATAAATCCTAATCATATATTATCTAATACCATATCGTCTCTCTATATCTATATATATATACTATATATAATTATATATATATATTATCATATATATTATCGTTATCATTATCTATTTATAATATAATATATAATTAATATATATATACTATATATATATATATATTATATAATATATATAATATAATATACGTAATACATATATCAATATTCTATATATATATATTTATCTAATTATATGAATTTGTAATTTGAATTTATAAAGATTAAAAAGATTTTTTATGACAATATGACAATGTTATTATTAATTTCCAATAATCAAATCAATATATATATATATTATATATATATATATATATTATATATACTCATATATTATATATAATACCCAACCTTGAAGTCTAATTCTCTCTATCTTCTTTTTTCCCAGCTTGGAAACTAATAAAGTATATTTGCACTTGAGGAGGATCACACATCAAATATTCCAGACAATATTAAAAGTAATCAGCCTCTATCATAAGATATTACCCAATCTTCTCGATATGTCATCAGTTGCAGAATTTGGTTGGAAATCCTTGGAGTTACCCAGAACTAATATTAATATGTTAAGTGATATAAGACAGGCGAGATTGGTGTGTGTATTTATTTGTTTGTGGGAAAAGTACTGACTCTTCGCTGTCCTTCGCTGGATGTGTGCGGGTTTGACGTGGAGAGCTGAGTGCAGTTCGAGTTGAGTCGCTGTTGGTTGACCCGAGATCGACGCGTGGCCGGTGTGTCGTCTACGAAATTTTGCTATATTTGGACCAAACTCTGCGTCAGGATGGCGCGGTAGCCAAGTGATTTAACAGATTAGTGACATTGTATCTGGCCGGCGGTGCTTAAACGTCTGTCCCGCAGCCGTGCGCGTGTCAGTGTGGGCAAACTGGAGCCGCAGAAGTGCCACTATTGTTTGCATCCCCGCCCGCGTCAAACACCTGTCATACTCATAGTATCGTCAGTACTAATAATTTCTCAGACCCTACATGAAATACTTTGATGATTGGATATATATATCTATATTAAATATATACTATATATAATATTATATAATATATAATATATCATATAATTATTATATAATATATATATTATTTAAATATATAAAATTAACATCATATATATATATATATATATCTCATATATATATATACATTATTATATATTATTATAATATAATCTTTAATATATATTCTATATTATTAATATTATATTAATATATTATATATATATTTATATATTATATATAAATAAATTAATATTATATTTATATAATCTATATATAATATATAATATAATATATATATATATATATCTTAATACTGAGTATTATGCCCGCTTCCTACCGTGTACTTGGCTATAGACTTCATCGCGCACTGCGTACGGAAGCACCGGTTTACCCCACACGTTAATTTTTTGGCACACAGCACAGAAATAAACCGCTGTAAGGAATCAATTTAAAGTCTTAGTACAAAAACACGCTTGAAGCACGTCTGATATTCCCTGTCCGAGGTTTTCCAAAATTACCCGAATGATAGGTAAACTAATGTTTTCCATTTACGCATGTTCATTGTCCCATAATTAAGTACATATAACAAATGTAACCGAACATAAATTTAGAGGACGAGGAAAGTGCTCACCTTCGTCTCTCTCTTCTTTCTATCTTCGATGTCACTGTCAGAGGATATTAATACTCTCTTCGGAGTTATTACGAAGAGGATGACAAACAAGTGTTTGCTGATTTTCATACTGATATCTTTAAATGACTGGAGTACAAAGATACAATTGGTTAGAAAAGAGAATTGTCATGGAATGGGAAGACTTATTTTATTATCAGGGTGGCCGTACTGGCATAGAGATTCATTAAGTTCTTGCAACCTTAACATAATTTCAGAGTAACGTCATGTATTACTGAAAGTTAGCGAACTTTAATTCTGGCCTGTATTTTATTTAGATCTTACTGAGCCATGGTCGAATTATTATAGTGTGCCGCAATTGACCTATATTTTGAGAGAACTTCGCTGACTCTTGTTTGAGATGTCGCAATTTCTAACTGTTGATGATGCGGAGTTTGTGTTGTTCACATCAGAAAAAGAAACAGAACTTTTCTTTTATATTGGCTCCAGCATCTCTATGAAACAGTGAATATCATTGGGGCATGATTCCAATTTGGCAACATCTCCATTAAATACTTAATACTTGAGATATTCACCTGTTGACGTTCAGTGAAAGGTCAGAGCATGACACAAAATTGGCTCTGAATACTTGTCACGGCATGACTACTGGGAGAAAACAAAGAAACTGTTGATTGAGTATCTGATATCGTCGTGGAGAAAGCTAACTGGATGATTTTTTGATTGAGGCTTATTAATTCTGACATTTTAGTTTTAATACTTTATCATACTTTTTCTTTCAATAATACTCTGTGTATTTCCTGTGAGTAGTGGTGTTGAAAAGAGACAATCTTTCGCTACAGGGAACAAAACCACAGAATTTCAAAACGTGATGAAATAGAAGATCATTCATTACTATAATTTCTGTAATTTACTACCTCTATCTTTATATTGGGTCCATATATTTGTATTTATATTAGTTTCAGTCAAGAGTAATCTGATTCGTTCTTAAAGCCGGATTGGGGGTTTTACCTTTTTTCCTCTCATTTCCTTCCTACAATTTCTTGTTATTTCTCTTCCTTTCAAGAATATATTAAATCTGCAGTGTACGGTTTTGCGGTTGTCATAGGAACAATTCGAAGTAAATCCAAAGCAACTGGATAACGATACCATGCGGAATTGTTCAACAGTTGATTTCTGAGCGAAATATACTCACAAGTATGGCCTATCAATATTAATATTGCGTAGATTTCGACTCAACTCAAATTAATGGCACTACTTGAGAGACGGCACTAGTCAGCTCATTCTAATCAATCTCTCACAGAAGTTGTTAAATTTTCTAACAAGTTCGCGCCAGACATTTTCAATCGCATTCCGAGTTTCCGAGTGCGAATGCAAATATTTATTTTTATATTTGTGTACGAAAGTCAATGCGAATATATATATATAATTCATATATATATATATAATATTATATATATATATATTATACTATATATATATATATATATAAATATATATATATATTTATATATTATATATATATATAATATAATATAATTATATATTATATATATATAATATTTTGACAGTTGCACCACCACTCACGGGAGAGCCCTATTCAAGGAGGGGGTTAATAATATATAAGTAAAATAATATATTATATATATATATATATATGTATATATATATATATATAATATATATATAATATATATATATATAATTATGTATTATATATATATATAATATTATTATTTATATAATATTATATATATATATAATTATATATATTTATATATAATATATATATTATTATATATATATATATATATATATTATAAGTATTATATAATATTATATATATATATATATATATATATATTTAATATTATATACAGGGTGATTCAATAATAGACTGACAAACTTGGAGGGGGATTCTCCACACGAAATGTAGCAAAAATGATTCTATGCATATACACCTTGAATACAACGGTTTGAAAGTACGGTCCGAAAGGTACCAGATTTGGCCTTCTACGCACACTTTTCACGAATGGTCTACGTTGTGAGTCAAAGAATCTCAGAATGGAAGTGTTTTACGTATAGGAATGGTTTACACACCTGGTGAGCGGTTTATGTGGTTCGAATATGTCCACTGAAAGATACCAGCTGGGTTGCCAGATTGAGTGCATCACACCTCGGGAGAGTCTGTTTCATTTTGAGGCACCAACGTATTCTGTGAAGCTACAGGACATAATGAGACACAATATTACTTCAAGTAATAATAATAATAATAATAATAATAATAATATATAATAATAATAATAATTAATTAATATAATAATAATAATATATATAATAATAATAATAATAATAATATAATATTATTATGTTTATGATCCTAATGCAAATATTCATAGGATGCGCATTACAGGAAATATTCAAAGTGGCCTCCCCGGAGGCTATACAAGCGGTTATTACCCTATTCATTAACTGACGCACCCTCTCGAATATTCCTGGTTGCATTTGAATATGCTGACAAGAGTCCATCACACGTTTCCGAAGAATCTCTTCAGTAGGTATAGGCTGTGCGTACACAAGAGTTTTGAGATGCCTCCATAGGTGAAAGTCTAGTGGGATTAGATCAGGCGAGCGTGCTGGCCATGATACAGGACCTCCTCTACCAATCCATCTGTCTGGGAATTTACCGTTAAAATACCTCCGAACAGGCATGCTAAAGTGGGCCGGAACTCCATCATGCATTATCCACATGATTTGTCGTACACGAAACGGAACATCCTCGAGGAGAGTGGGCAAGGTTTCCTTTAGAAACTGCAGATAGTTTTGGCTATTCAGGTGAGAAGGAAGGACATGATGGATCCGATAGATGAATCCCCAAGTATTCCTCCCTAATTATGCGACTAGACGCCTGATGCCCTTGATTGCACAGCTCCATGCGGATTCACCGCAGACCATAGGTGGGTGTTCGGAAAATTTGTAATACATCTGTACGGAAGGTAGCCTCATTTGTCAAGAGTATTTGCGACATAAACCCATTATCTATGGAACGCTGCTGGAACCATCGGCAAAAGGCAAAGCAAGGTTGAAAATCGGTAAGTGTTAGACACTGCACCCGCTGTAGATGGCATGCATACAGGTCATTACCATGTAAAGTCCTCCACACAGTGCTTTGTGAGACACGTGTGTCGTGGGCAACACATCTTTTGCTGACCGAGGGGTCTCTTGCAACCTCACGCAGAATACGTGTTCTCCTGTTGCAGGTGAACGCACCACACGTGGTCGTCTTCGATTGGCGGTAACAATTTGCAAATTGCCAGTTTCGCACAATCGTCGATAAATACTAGTGAACGCTGTATGAACTAGCTGTCTTCGATCTGGGTATGAATCCCGATACAACCGTGTGGCCTCACTAGCGTCGTCGTTAGCTCTTCCATACGTAAATATCATTTCCGCCCGTTCTTGAAACGAATACCCCATGATCTTCGGAGAAATACGTTGACAGAATTCTACGTCTTACTACACTTCACATTAACCTAGAGTTTCAATAATACGATATGTTCAGCGTTACCAGGCGTACGACGGTAATGTCATGCGCGTGGTATCTGAGATATACAGATTTTGTTACGGTATGAACACAACCGATATTTATTCTGAGTACGATATTATTATCATTATGAATACCTCTATTATTCTTAGTATTAATACTATTACTAACGTAGTGTAGTATAAATTAGTTAATAGATAACCGTATTACTTATTTATTATATTATTATTATTATTATTATTATTATTATTATTATTATTATTATTATTATTATTATTATTATTATTATTATTTTATTATTATTATTATTATTTTATATTATTATTATATTATTATTTACTATATTATTATTATTATTATTATTCTATTATTAAAGTATTTATTATTATATTAAAGTACATTATTAACTTATTATTTTTTAATTATTATTATTATTATTATTATTATTATTATTTTTATTATTTTATTATTATTATTATTATATTATTATTATTATTATTATTATTTTATTGATTTTTTCATTATTCTATTATTATTATATTATTATTAATTATTATTATTATTATTATTATTATTTTATTATTATTATTATTATTGTTATTATTATGACTATTCCATTATTTTATTATTATTATTTTATTATTATTATATTATTATTATATTATTATTATTTATTATTATTATTTTTATTATTTTATTATTATTATTTTTATTATTATTCTTTATATTATTATTATTATTATTATATTTTTTATTATATATTATTCATATTATTATTATTATTATTATTTATTATTAGTATTATCTATTATTATTCAGGAATAGACCTAAATTCTTATTAAATTTAATTTATTAAATTAATTAATTCTAATAGTGGAATGACTGCTGGCACTTGGAGAGCAAAGAGATTCCCCACACAAAATTTAGCAAAAATGATTCTATGCATTAAACCTATAAACGCACGGATTAGGAGATATAACGGTTTGAAAGTACAGTCCGAAATCACACTTTGCACGAATGGACAGCTTTGTGAGTGAAAGACTCAGGAGGGAAATGTTTAACGTATGGCAATGGTTTACACGTGGGGGGTACACCTGGTGAGCGGTTTATGTAGTTTGAGTATGCCCACTGTAAAGGCACCAACTGGGTTGCCAGATTAAGTGCATCACACCTCGGGAGAGTCTGTTTTATTTTGTGGCACCAACGTAGGTTGTGAAGTTACAGACCATAATGAGGTACAATATTCAGTGTAATATGTCACATTACAAAGTAATAATAATAATTAATAATTAATAATAATAATAATAATATAATAATAATAATATAATAATAATAATAATAATAATATAATAATAATATAATAATAATAATATAATAATAATATAATATAATAATAATATAATAATAATATATAATAAATAATAATAAATTATAATCAATAATAGTAATAATAATACGCCTATAAATATTACTAACTTACTACTACTACTTCTACTTATAATAGTTTTAATACTAAGGATAATAGTGGTATTCATAATGCTAATAATATCGTCATCAGAATAAATATCGGTTGTGTCCATACCGTTACAAAATCTGTAAACTCAGACATCCATACTATGCACAAATGAGGCCTACCTTTGTACAGATTCATAACACCTACCTATGGTCTGCGGTGATTCCACATGTAGTCTTGCAGGCAAGGCATCAGCGTCAGTTTCGCATTAATTTATGGGCAGGTATTCTTGGGGACCATCTTATCGGTCCATATGTCCTTCCTCCTTCCCTGGATAAACAAAGCTATCTGCAATTTCCAAGGGATACCTTACCCAACCCTTCCCGAAAATGTCCCGTTTCGTGTGCGACAAACCATGTGGATAATGCGTGATGGAGCTCCGGCCCACTTTAGCATGCCTGTTAGAAAGTATTTAAACGGTACATTCCCAGACAGATAGATTGTTAGAGGATGTCCTGTATCATGGCCAGCACTCTCGCCTGTCCTCAACCCACTGGACCTTTACCTAAGAGGGTTTCTCAAAACTCTCGTGTACGCACAGCCTATACCTACTGAAGCGATTCTTCGGGAATAATCAACCAGGAATATTCGAGAAAGTGCGTCAGTCAATGGCTATTCGAATAACCGCTTGTATAGCCTCTGTAGGAGACACTTTGAGCATTTCCTGTAATACGCTTCCTATAATATTTGTATTGGTGGTCATAAATATTATTTTATATTATTATTATTATATTATTATTTATTATTATTATTATTATTATTATATAATTATTATTATTATTATTATTAATTATTCATTATTATTATTATTATTATTATATTATTATTATTATTATTATTATTATTATATTATGATGATATATTACACACTGGATATTGCAGTCTCATTATGTCTGTGCTTCACAGCCCACTTTGGTGGCCACAATGAAACAGCTCCCGAGGTGTGATGCCCTCAATCTGGGCAACCTAGTTGGTATTTTATACAGTGGACATATTCGAACCACAATAAACGCTCACAGGTTGTAAACCAGTCTATACGTAAACCACTTCCCCATCCTGAGATTCTTCAACTTCACAACGCATACCGATTCGTGAAACAGTGGGTGCGTTGAAAGCCAAAATTGGTAGCCTTTGGAACCGTACTTTCAAACGTTGTATCTCCAAATCCTAACGTTTAAAGGTGTATATGCATAGAATCATTTTTGCTACATTTCGTGTGGAGAATCTCCCCTCCAAGTTTGTCAGTCTATTATTGATCACGGCCCGTATAGATATATAAGGGATATATATATATATATATACTATATATATCATATATATTATAATATATATATATTATATATATATTATATATATATATATATATTATATATATTATTTATATATATATATTATATTATTTTTCTCCTTCTTCTCCCCAGAACTGGGCGGTAGTAAGGTGGTGACATGCATCGAAAAGAAAGCAGTAGAAGAATATGGACAATTCGAAAAGAAAGCCCAGCCTTACCGCCCAATCTATCCTAATTATAACAGAACTCGTCGCACGTCAGAAAATCCACCATCAGAGCTTCACGGGACCTGACGGACACACTATGGCATATGTCAAGTAAGGTTTTTATGTCCTGGCTGGTGGGCAACACCCATACCCTCAACAACCCTCATTCACTCCTATTATGCACCTTTATTCTCGCTGTGCCAACTCACACTCTCTCCTTCAGACATTTGTTTACTGATTCAATCCACTTTTTCTTCCGGTCCCAGCCGGTCGATTCCCAACACACTCACACTATACATTCCGCTTAACCAAACGACTGTCATTCATCTTTTATATGACCAAACTATCTCACGTACTTTCATTTATTCTTCCATTTACCCCTTCTTCAACCACATAATTCTAATAAGTTCATTACCCCAATTTATCAATTTTCTCAACACTAACAAACCCTAAGATTAGTTCCATCTAACACGTTGAACTTTTAGATCTAATCCTTATTCCAGAGGCATAGTCTCCTACTATACATTAACACAGGTCACAACATACTCATGTAAGACCCTACGCCATCTCAAGAACTTACGTCTTTTACGTCCCCACCAACCGATTAATTGCACCAGCCAGCATTCCTGCCATTCACTAAACTTTCCTAACTACATTTCTGCATCATCTCATCCCTTTTCATCGCAACATAATATCCTAAATATTTAACTCAGACACTTGTTCCAGCTGCTCCCATCCAACATAACTTCACACCAAGGACTGTCTTTCCTAATTACAACCATAACCTTACTCCTCTCTTAGCTACGTTTACTTTCAAACCTCTTTTTACACACCTGCCAAATCTCTGCTACCAATCCTCTTAAACTCTATTCACCCACAACAAAACCAAATCATCGCCTATAATAGGTAAGGGCACCTCCACTCACTCCATTTCTAACCTCCGCCGTCATTTCCTCCACCACCCTTATTCCACCATAGCGCATCACCTCCACATCCACCACAAGGCGACCAACACATCCCTGCCTCACTCCGTTAATATTAAACCAATCACTTTTGAACCATTTATTCTTCTTACACACGCTCACTATCGTCATACTATACTTTTGATTTCCATTCGAGCCTACCACCAACACCAATACATTACTAACACCTACCATAGGGCTTCAATATTAATCCTTATCATACGCCTGTTGCAAATCTAACCTAGATACAATTTATTTTTCTTCTCTCATTTTTCAGTCATTTGTTTCAATGTAAAGAATTGAAATCCACCAACGCTCACCACTCCTCGACCCACCTTGTTCTTCACCAATTCAGTCCTTCAGTCACTCGACCGCACACTTTCGAAAACTAAAATACGCAGCGTATACCTGCCTAACAACCCATCAATAAACTAATTCCCCCTATAATTCCTACAGTTCCCCTTTAATCTCCTTACCCTTATATAAAAGGTACTCATTACTGCTGTCCCTCCAATCTCGGAACTATCATACCATATGAACGGCTTTATTGCACAACTTCAAATCCATCAATCACCACTCTCGGCTCGTTCTTGATCATCTTCACGTAATGTTCATCTATACTGCAGATTTACCATTCTCAACTTTCTTTCTCACTCTACCCATTACCTCTCCTTGCTATGACCCTCATCCCAAAATACTATTCCTCTTGCACCTTCAGAACGCCACACACATCACTATCCCCTCTTCATTACTGTTAATATTATATAGATTTCTCAAAGTGTTCTTTCCACACCCCCTCACATCCATTTCTCAGTTACAAAGCACCATCCCTATTCATTTTTCTAAGCAAGGTTCCCCTTATTCTCATTATTACTTTCACGCTTTCTTCCAGCAAAGCTTCCTATTCTTCTAAGTCCCATCATCTTTCAACTGTTCATTTATCTCTTTTTCCCTCCTACACGTTTGCACCTTTTAGTATTCCTTTTTTCCTCCTTATATATTCCAAACATCTTTCTTTATAATCTATATATAATATATAATATATATATATATAATATATATATATATATATATATATAATACCACATATATATATTATATTATATATATATATATTATTATATATATATAATATATAACGGAGGCGAATCATTCAGCATTCTCAACGATCTGGAGCAACTAATCAAAGAAAGAACCCACGCACATTCCCAACCAATTCTTGAACACACTTGACCTATTGTTTCACCCTAGTCCTTCTCTCTATAAATACACCACCTTCGCTCCTATTGGTAAAATCTGCCACAACCTTTAGTCTCTTAATTTTAATACTTTCTCTCCAACAGCTCATCCTGCCCTATGCGTTTTTTCTGGCCCTTTGATCGGGCTGATTGGGGGGCCTTGCGTCGATTCTACTACGCTAGCTATAATTGGAATGGCTGCTTTAACTCTTTTGAGCTTGGGCTTCTGCACTAAGTGAGAACTGTATCGTTGACGGATGAGCAGGTTCATTCCTTCTTCGACTAAATCTTTTTCTCCACATAATCCATGGTTCGATAGCGCGTATAGGGAGTGGAAAAATTCTCGTTCTCCTATCACTCTCGCTAATTTTCAATTCACTAGAAATCGTTGCAGGGAATATTCTTCGACGAGCAAAGAGGGCTTTCATCAAAGGAAAGTGCGTTAACCTACTTAGTTTCTCCTACTGACAATCTTTCTGGCATCTTGCAAAACATCTCTAACAACTTCTGTACATCTGCCTTTCCTCTCTTTATCGATCTGATTGCTCTGTTGGCTACTCTCACACTGAAAAGTCAATCTTTCGGCCTCCTAATTTCCTCTAATCAACCTGGACGATTCTGGCATTCCTCCTCCTATCCCCTCTCAGGTGTCCTGTGTCTTTGCCCTGTGATTACATTTGATCGGTAGCTGGCTCCTAAGATCTATGAACGTTAGGAAGGCCGGGTGGCCCGGATGGCATTCCTCCCGAGTTTTGAGGGAATGTTGCTTAGTGCTTCTCCATCCCTCGTTCAACGTATATTCTCTATGTCTCATCTAGTAACTCTTCCCTAGTGTTGGAAGCACACACAATGTCCAAAACCCATATTCCGAAAAAAGGAAACCGCTCTGATCCTTCTAACTATCGTACTATAGCCTCACTTGTATTCTATCTAAGATCTTGAACCTTTTTCAACTCTCATTTTTAGACCGTCTGGAATCTCATTCTCTTCTTTTCCGATCGCCAGTACGGCTTCGGCGTTCGAGGTTACTTTCGATATACTTTCCTATTTAACCTAATTTATGTTTTCCGCTCTTAGGACTACGGAGAGACTTGCGTGTGATGCGCTTGACATAATCCAATGCATTTGACCAGAGTATGCATGCGTGACTGCTCTCTAGCTCCCCTCCTTGTGGGTTTCTCCTTCTCTTTGTTACTTATGTCTCCTTTTTCAAGTGGCTCAATTCGGTGTGGTTGATGGACGGCCTTTCTTCCTTCTTTTTTCTGTCAATAGTGGGTGTTCTTAGAGTTCTGTTTTATCTCCTACTTTATTTCTACTTTTTACTAATGATATTCTCACCTGCAATCTAACTCTATCACTCATATGGCCGATGCTCGCCTTCATTCGATCACCTCATTTCAATTCGCTCCGTCTTTACTTCTAGAATTGTCTCTCGTCTTAATGTTTTCCAATTCTATTTCACTGATCTGGAATAAATTTCCGAATGGTGTTCGTCTCAAACTTGTGAAATTAAATTCTTTTAAAAACCCAACTTCTACATATCTCCTTCTCTAAAACACTCTAAACTTAACTATCTCTTTCGAAGGTTCTTTTGTCTCTCCTGTTGACCAATATAAAACATCCTTGGCCTTACATAAAACAAAAAAATGTCTTGGAACTCACATCACAAGGGTTGCTAGGACGGCCTCAAAGAAACTTGGGAGTTCTGTTTAGACTGCGAGACTTTTTCCTCTTTCTCAATACTCAGCTACTACAAGGGCTATCCGTCTTGTATGGATACTGTTCTCATATCTTGGGGGGCTCTGGTTTTTTCACCGGCTTTTGGACAGGGTCGAATCAAGGCAAAAGGCCTTATAAACTGTCTTGACTTTCCAGTTCACTTTGACGCCTCTATCTTTTCGGCGCGAAGTTGTACTTTATCTCTTTCTATAGGTACCAGCAGCGGCAGGTGTTCGAAGGAACTTACCCCTCGCGTATCACCACCTTTACGACGCCCTCTAGCAAAGGGTGCTGTGTCTGCGCACGAGTTTTGTGTAGATTAATGTAATTCCCAGGATGTTCGCTGCGTGCTTTTCTATTTTCCTGCACCCTTTATTTTGTGGAACTCCTTCGATCTTTGTGTCTTCTGCTGAATTTAATCTCTCTCACTTTAAAGCCTGCGTCTGTGCTCATCTGCGTCATTGCGCTAGTGGATGAAATTTTGCGGCGTGCAACCCCCTCCCTGAATAGGGCTCTGCCCGTGACTGATGGTGACAACTGTAATATATATATATTATTATATAATATATATTATATATTATTATATATAATATATATATATATATTATATATATTATATATTATATAATTATATTATATATATATATATAATTAGTGAATGGAGCGAAGCTGATTTGCAATAACCGCGTGCGGTTTTTGCGGTTCCTAAAAATTTCGTCATCCCTTCGGTTACGGATTTTTTGCGGTTTAATTTTTCAACAACCGCGGTTGGGTGTGCAATAAAAACTTTTATGTTATAGCTGTGTAAAAGATTATGTGGAGTGAAAGATGGAGGATCTGAGGTTTTGAGTAATATGGAAAACAACCTTGTTCTCAATGCCTAAGAAATTCGAGAAAGATAGATGCTAGTTGATCACAGGGTGACCTCCTATGGTGAGCTATTGTTGTGAAAAGGACGTCTATCAAAATGAGAAGAGTAATGTAGGGTGAAATGTCGGCATAGGTGTGGATATGTGATGAAGCAATAGAGAGGAGAGGTTTTTATGAAAGTAGAAGGCAGTTGGAATAAAAAGAACCATGAGTAAACCACACATTTATAGATTTAAAGGATGAACGGTGGCATTCACCAAAATACTGAGAAAAGTAGGACCAAAGAAAAAAAGATAGAAAGAAGATCGCCAGTAGAGCGCTTCTCACGAAAGCATTGGCGAGCAAAGAAAAGATTAGAAGATTGAGATGTTTTCAAATCTATCCTGGCTAGGATAGATTCTATACATGAAAGATACTGGAAGTAGAGAGACTTTAGCGATAGTTTGGAGGTGAGATTCGGTGTCCTTTTTCGTACAGGAGCCCTTCCGTTACGGAAAAACGGCAAAAAGTAGAAAGACAGAGAGAATAATTTAACAAGGCAGAGTGCAAGTTGCAAAGCAGACGTTTTGAAGACTTAGGAGGAATAACATCAAGAACGTACGCTTTTTTGGTTACTCTGAAAAAGCGAAATAACATTTTGAAGAATTACAACATTAGCATAAATTTGTTGGAAGGATGTGGATAAGAAAGAATAGCACTGGAATCGTCTAAAGTGGAATTAGAAGCAAAGGTTTGAGCAAAGAGTTCAGCTTTAGTGGAAGGTTAAACGGCAGTTATGCCGACGGAAAATACTAAAAAAGGGCAAGGGGAAGATGCAAAGTTAAGAGTTAACATTTTTTGAAAAATGTCAGAAGTGAGTTGAGGAAGAAGAACCAGCAAGATTATTGCATTTTCTACAGAGAAAAGAAGTTTTTAGTGGCATGGAGAATATTTTGCACGATTTGGGATGAAATATAAGTTGGAAGGGTTCTTGAAATTTGAAGAATGACAGTATTTCAACAGGCAGCGTCCTGCTGCTAATAGAACAGAGAACAAGCAAGAGTTAACCAAGGTTATCTAGGTTTAGTTGAAGGTAAGATCATGGGGTGCACGCCTCCCATGCTAGAGGAGAAATTAGCTCGCGCTTGCACACCTCTAGGAACGCCTTTCCACGGAAAGCTGTAGTCATATCATGGGAAATCAAAGAAGTACGACTTAGGTCCGATCTGTTAGTAGCACCGAAGTTCCAAAAACGTTTTCTCGCAGTAGGCGGGGGTCTTTCCTGCGTAAAAGACCTTGAAGAGATAGAAACAGAAAACAGACTATGAGACCCATCGGAGGAACCTAGAGGAGAAAAGAAAGAATAAGGATAAGAATTAAAGATTAGGAAAAGGTCTAGAATGTTGGGTTCACTAAAGACGGATCAGAGTACGAGTAGGGAGCTGCCCCAACTGCTCGAGGTAATCATGGATAGAAAAGTCGTAGCAAGTTCTTCAAATTTATCTTGAGAATTGAAGGAAAAGCATTGACGCGGGTAAACGTTGAAAGGAAGTGGATGGATGGAATAAAGGAAATGCTGGAAGAGAGAGAGAAGTGTTCTCAATTTATTAGACAGATTAAGCTTGAGCCAATTAGGTAGAAATATCGGAAACCCAAATCAAGACACGGAAACAAACTCAAATTGCAACACATGGCAAACTGCCTTTGGCTGAAAAATGAGGAAGGAATAGTAGGAGTCAACAGAGAAGAGTTTGAAGTCAAAGCTCAAAAACCTAAATTTCGGTTAGCAATAAGAGATAGGTTAGAGGAGGAAGGTGACTGTTCAACAAAGTAAAAATTGTTAAACATTAGGTTGGCAGAAATTATGAGGAAAGGAGACCCGTAATCTCAACAGGCCGGCAATTCCGTGACGGCACCAACTCAATCACCGGGGCCGTCAATGACCTTTAATGCTGATGAGGATAGGGAGGAAAAGGGGTTATTTTTGAACACTTTTTATGCTCTCCGAGATCTAATCGCGTGGCTGCCATTTTTATACCATTTTGGGATTTATTTTCTTTTTAAGAGCTAAGTGTTGTCCTGTAATTGTATTTTCTGGTGTAGGAGAGGGAAGAGCTTCACTCCAGTGTAAGAAGAATGTGGATATGAGCACAAAAGGAAAGAACAATTGGGTACTGGGGTGCCATGGGATGTACTCTAACACTCCATATATCCCAAAATGGTGGGTAATCTCATAGCTTCAGGAGCGTTCTTCTCTCAACTTTTTTTTTATATATGATATATATCTCTCTATATATATATATATATATATATATATATGTTATATTATATGTATATATATTACTTAATATAACACAAAAAATATATATATTATATTTATATATATATTATATAATATATTATATATATGCGGTGCGGTCGAGTGCCGGGTGCGTGGTGCGCAAATTGTTTGGTGGGGCGGTGCGGTCGCGCTACGCTCTCACCTCTCGGTGCCGGTGCGGTGCGGTGCGCGATGCCAAAAGAGATGGTGCGGTGCGGTGCGGTGGCGGTGCGGTGCGGGGTGGTGCGGTGCTTTGCTGATGCATAATATTCATTGATGGCCCAGCCATCATTTTCAACCTTAGCTCGGCCAACACTAATTATATATATATTATATATATATATAATATATATATTATTAATATATATATATAGTATATATAAAATTAATATATATATAGTATAAATTATATATATAATTATATTATATATTAGGATTCTATAAGAGGTTGATCTCCGTTAATATTAGGTTCGGCTTCAATTTGTTAGGGTTGGGTTAGGTTAAGGTTGGTTAGGCTTAGGTAGGTTAGTTAGGTTTCCGGTTAGGTTAGGTTAGATTAGGTTAGGTTACTTAATATTGAATGTATTTTACCAAAAATTATTGAAATTACGATACATTTTTTATTGATTTTCGCTCCTGGAGTCAACCTCTTATAGGTCCTATTCTGTTTTACGACTCGTCAGTTTTCATTTTTTTTTTTGTTTTTTTTTTTTAATATATTGCTACTTTTATTGATACCAAAATGAATTTTCAGAGTCGCTGACCTAGAGTTATGAGCAATAATATTTTAATAATTATTTTAAAAATCACATTTATGTTAAATATTTTTTTTTCAAAAATGAATATCTCGAAGTACGAAACTTATCAGAAAAACCAATTCATATTGGATCAGCGTATAGGCTTATTATAAAATGAAAAAAAAAAAACAAAAAAAAAAAAAAAAAAAAAAAATGAAAATAAATTATAATTATATATATATATATATATAATTTGTATATATAGTTATAATCATATATATATATATATATATATATATATATATATATTATATATTATATATATATATAATATTATATATACGATATATGGCCTATATATATATATATATCATAAATGAAATTCTCGAAGTACGACACCTACAGAAAAACCAATTACCATATTTCGAATCAGCGTATAAAGCTTATTAAAAAAAAGTAAAAAAAAAAATTAATAACAAACCTGCAAAAAAAAAAAAAAAAAATACAGGGGGCTCGAGCCGACGGGGGACAGAGGGGGGACGTTTTTCCCATAACCGTAGGGAGGGCGGAGGAACCGGCGACACCAATACCAAAAGAGCGTGGGGTTGCGGAGACCTCCGCGGAGGGGGGGAATAGTCCCCCCCTGTAGTTCCCCCGGAAGGCCGAAGAGACCCCGACTCCTGCATCTTTGCGGTTACCCTGGGTATTCTTTAGTTAAAAAAAAAAAAAAAAAACTACGGAGTTGTAAAACGTAAAAGGTCTTATATATTTTTGAACATGTCCGTTACCAATGAAATTGATTGTTAGGATCATATACTAGAAATCATATTACAAAAACAAAAAAATTAAAACTGACGGAGTCGTAAAACAGAAGAGGTCCCTCTAAATGTAATTGAAATATATCTTAGGTATAAATTTTTATAATATGTACATATATAATATATATTTTTTTTATATATATTATATATATATATATATATATATATAATATATATATATAATATATTATATTATATATATATATATATATTATATATATATATATATATATATATACTATATTATATATATATATATAGATTTGGAGCTACATATCCCATACACTATCTAGAATCAAAGCGATGGCAGTTTGGTCAGGTAGCTATATTTGCAAATTAGGGTTAAAAGCAAAGAAAAAGTGAATTTATTGAATTATTGTATAAATCAATGAAATACCCTTCCTTCCTTTTCATCTTTATGTTAATATTTAAGCAGTGGTGGTTGGTCTTTATTTAAAAAAAAATCATTGATGTAATCTTATAAGTTCGACACAAGATAGTGTACATCCAGTCAGTTAAAAATAATCCATTAGTGCAACCGTATTAGGTGGTAATCAGGTTATATCCACTGACATTTAATTTTATCTACATTAAATCATAAAATTCGAGGCAACTTAGAGATGACAAATCACAAAAACTTATATGTTTATATTATATATAATATATATTATTTATATATATATATATTATATATATATATATATATATATATATATTATCATATATATATATATATATATATATAGTATTATATATATATATATATATATATAATATCATATATAATATTATAGTTATAGTTAGTTAGTTAGTTTACAGAAACCACTCGACTCCTCGAAGCGGCTACTTCTGAGCTGGATGCAACTCCAGAGTTGTTTGTAGAGTAACGAAAATAAGTTTCAAATATAAATGCTGCTTAAAATTTGAAGATCGTGACAGAAAGTGAAAGCAAAATAGCTGTTGAACGTAAACGAATTAGTAAGGATATAGGAGAGGCGTTTTTGGACCGTTATTTTACATTCATTGGACGTTACACTCCTCTCCGATCGCTAGACAGAACTCCTGCCAGTAGCGGAAGAATGTAATTGTGGCTTTTAATGTAACGTGGCTTCCTCTCATCGTCCTATTGGACGATGAGAGAAAGCCACGTCTGATGTCAATGGGAAAGTGGTGTGACAATCTACGGTGAGAAGAGGCTAGTTTAGCTTCTTTGTTACCTTTTTCCTTGCTCGTGATACCAACGTGTGATGTTATCCAGCAAAAGATAACTGATTTTCTACGTCTTTGGAACATTCTGAGAAAACTTTGTACGGTGAGTACCATTTTTCTAGAGTGAAAAAAAGACTTGCAAGACTGTTGAGCACTACGGATTAGTCATTATTTAAAAATAAGATTCTAGACTGCGTCATTAAAATTGTCATCTCATGTGTAAAAACAGAAGATTACTGCTGGAGAACAGGGCAGGATTAAGGGGAAGGCCCAAGAGGCCCGGGCCCTGGGCCACCCACCAAAAGGGGGCCTCCCAGTCTCCCACCAATATAGGCAATAATATTCTTCTCTAGAATTTTTTTCTCTAGAAAAAATGACCAATTAATATTATTATTAATCGCAATAAAGTAAAAGTTATCGTTATTCATTTTAAATTATGTTGTAAACTTGTGTATATTACGGGGTTATAAAACAGTCAGCCACAGACATCGCACAGTGTGCCAGATTGTGCGAAAAGTCGAAGGGAGTGGAAAAGATGATGACATTTCAAATTTATTAAACTTATAATATTTAAAGATAAGTACATTTTCCTTTAAAATTTTATTAATATGTTTTTTTTTTAACTTAATCTTATCACTGCATTAGGCTATTTTTTACTTTCACAGGCTATATTTTTAGCCTGGCTGGGCTACTTTATTTGATTTAAATTAAATTATTTTAAATTAAGTTATATTTTAAATTATATATGAGGGTATGTTGTTACCTGAGTTAATGTATAGTAGTGAAACTATGGTCTGGAATAAGAGGTATAAATCTAAAGTACAATATATTCAGATAGACAATCCTAGGAGCATGTTAAGTGTGAGAAAGAATTGATAAAATGAATGAACGTATTAGCGAGTTGTGTGGTGTGAAAAAAAAGAGTAAATGAGAGAATAAATGAAAGTACATTTAGATGGTTTGGTCATGTGGAAAGGATATTTGATAGTCGGCTGGTTAAGCGAATATATAGTGATGAGTGTGCAGGGAATCGACCGGCTATAAGACCGAAGAAAAAGTGGATTGAGTCAGTAAAGGAATGCTTGGAGGAGAGGAATGTGAGTTTGGCAGAGGCGAGAAGAAAGGTGCATAATAGGAGTGAATGGCGGGGTTTTGTGAGAAGGTATGGTATTAGTTCATCTAGGCCAAGAGATATGAACCCCATTGACAGATACCATATTGAGTCCGTGCAGTCCATGACCCTAGGGTGGATTTTTCTGACTGCAATTTCTCAATTAAGGTTATATTGGCTGGGCTTTCTTTTCGACATGCGTCATATTCTTCTACTACTTTTCTGTTTCCGGTGCATGTGACGCATCTTACCCCCAGTCTTGGGGGAAAGAAGGTGGGTGATTATATATATATATATATATATATATATATATATATATATATATATATATATATATAATATATATATATATATATATATATATATATATATATATATATATATATATATATATATATACAGTATATATAAATATATATATATATATATATATATATATATATATATATATATATATATATATATATATATATATATATATATATATATATATATATATATATATATATATATATATATATATATATATATATATGAAAAAGACCCTTAGTTGCAGATGGAATTATAAAATTGCATACATTTAAATTTTTAATCTTTGCACACCACTTCAAAACTATTTACAAACATTAAAACTTAAAAAAGCGAGTCCCGGCAATAGCTTTCGTCTTTATTTAGACCTATTTCAAATGCTCAGATGGAACTGCTTCGTGATTATTGATTTTTTGGACTATCCTCCCTGATTCGTTGGTTGGTCTGTTAATAAACTTTTGTAAAAAGATGATTTTTGCATTATTAGGTTCTGTATAGGATCTATTTTGCAATCTCCAGGGCATCTATTAAAGTTTGGGAGGTTGTAAATGCAGAAAGCTTCGGTGATTTTTCTTTTATTTGTATCTTGTATATTTCTGATAATTGACATATTATTGATGTTTATTTGGTGGTTGTGTGCTGTTCTGTGTTGTGTTAGTGCTGAATTTTCTTGGTGTGTGAGGAGGTCATATTTATGTTGATATTTTCGCATATTGAAGTCTATTGTTTCTCCGTAATAATTTCTATTGCAGGTGTTGCAAAGGATTTTGTATAAACATGGGGGTTTTTTGATTTTTGATTTTGAAGGTTTGAGGACTTTTTGATTAGGATATTATTGGACGGTACTAGCTGTATGTGCTGGGGGATGAGGTTATTTATATTATGTGTGTTGATGTTGGGTATAGGGATGTATGTCTTTTTTGTAGTGGGTTTGGTCGGGTTTGTTTGGTAATATTTTCCTTTCGCTTTTTTTTTTTTTTTTTTTTTTGAGGGTTATTTGAGTTTTTGAAAAGTATGTTTTATGAGATTAGTTTCTTGTTTTATATAAGTCGGAGAGCAAATTTTAAAGGCACGTAGATATAGGGTAGTGAGGGCAGCTATTTTTGTGTTACATGTGTGGGCGGAGTACCAATGTATGTAAGTGGGGTTGGAGGTGGGTTTTCTGTATACTGTGAATGAGGGTTTTGTGTTGTGATCGGTTATTATGAGTGTGTCTAAGAAAGGTATAGTGTTATTTGTTGCTGTTTCCATAGTGTATTGTATGTCTGTATGTATTGTGTTTATGAAATCTAGAATGTTTTGTGGGTTGGTTGCATTTGGCACTGCAGCGAAAATATCGTCTACATATCTGAGCCAAATGCAACCAGAAAGAAGGTGGTGGGGAAGGATGTGATAGTGTTCTGTGAGTTCCATGTATATGTTACTGAGCATGGGAGAGAGAGGGGATCCCATGCTCAGTCCGTGTGTTTGTTTGTAGTAATGTTGATCATATTGAAAAAAGTTATGTTGTAGTGTGAGTAGAATAAGTTGTTTTATGATAGCAAAAGGGTGTGCTAGAGCTATGTTATGGTCAATGATGTATTTAGATAAAAGCTCAAGGATATGTGGGACCGGAACTGAGGTGAATAAAGAAACGACGTCGTAGCTTACTAGGGTGTGTGTTTTGTATTGAGAAAAGAAATTTTGTGAATGAAGTCTTCTGTGTTTTTTAATTGTGTGTTAGAAATAGTGCCTAGTAAGGGTTTAAGTTGTTGAGATATCCATTGTGAGAGTTTGCATGTGCTGCTGTTGATATTTGAAAGGGATATGTTTTGTTGTTTGTGTGTTTTTGGTGCTCCGTAAAACTGTGGTATGGTGGTCATGTAAGCTTTTAGTTGTGTGTGTAGGTGTGGGTAAATATACAGAAAACCCACCTCCAACCCCACTTACATACACTGGTACTCCGCCCACAAATACAACACAAAAATAGCTGCCCTCACTACCCTATATCTAAGTGCTTTTAAAATTTGCTCACCGACTTATATAAAACAAGAAACTAATCTCATAAAATATACTTTTCAAAAACAAATATCCTCCTTACATAATTCACACAGCTTACAAAAAAGCGAAAGGAAAATATTACCAAACAAACCCGACCAAACCCACTACAAAAAAGACATACATCCCTATACCCAACATCAACACACATAATATAAATAACCTCATCCCCCAGCACATACAGCTAGTACCGTCCAATAATATCCTAATCAAAAAAGTCCTCAAACCTCCAAAATCAAAAATAAAAAAAAAACCCTCTTGTTTATACAAAATCCCCTGCAACACCTGCAATAGTAATTATTACGGAGAAACAATAAACTTCAATAGGCGAAAATATCAACATAAATATGACCTCCTCACACACCAAGAAAATTCAGCACTAACACAACACAGAACAGCACACAATCACCAAATAAACATCAATAATATGTCAATTATCAGAAATATACAAGATACAAATAAAAGAAAAATCACCGAAGCTTTCTGCATTTACAACCTCCCAAACTTTAATAGATGCCCTGGAGATTGCAGCAAAATAGATCCTATACAAAACCTAATAATGCAAAAATCATCTTTTTACAAAAGTTTATTAACAGACCAACCAACGAATCAGGGAAGATAGTCTAAAAAAATTAATAATCACGAAGCAGTTCCATCTGAGCATTTGAAATAGGTCTGAATATAGACGAAAGCTATTGCTAGGACTCGTTTTTAAAATTTTAATGTATGTAAATAAAGTTTTAAAGTGATGTGTAAAGATTAAAAAATTAAAATGTATGCAATTTTATAATTCCATCTGCAACTAAGGGTCTTTTCACATATATAAATATACGGAGCGGAAAATAGCTTTTATTCCACAAATATATATATATATATATATATATATATATATATATATATATATATATATATATATATATATATATATATATATATATATATATATATATATACCCTACTACCTACACTCACAACAAAAATAATAAAAATATATATCTAAATATATCTAACATATATATATATATATTTATATATAAGAATAGACTTAATTTATCTGAAATTTTCCACAAATATACTATAAATTAATTGAATACTAACTACTAGATTGAAAAAATATCTTCTTAGAAATTATATACAAATATTTTGATTTCTTCTAAATGAAATAACAGTCAATACAATATATATATTTTTTTCATTAAGGCAAGAAACGAGTTTGGAAGATCAAGGTTGGCCTCAGGGACATATATCATCATTTGTTCTACAATATATTATTATTATTTTAAAACCGCGACTGAAGGTAGACGCAAGTAGTGAAGGGAAGGGGATATTGGTAAACGAAAAGCCCACCCCAACCGACGAAAAACCCACCCAGCGAAAAACCCACCCAACGAAAAACCCACCTACCTGACCGACCTACCTGACCCTTTTTTTTTACCGTGACCTTTTTTGACCCAATTTTTACCTGACCTTGACCTTTGGGTTTGACCTTTTTTGGCCTTTACCTTTTTCGACCAACCCTTTGATCTTCCATGGGTGTTTGGCCCACGGTATTTTAGCGCCTAATTTTTGTGGCCTAATTTTTAGCAGCCCTAATTTTCAGCAGCCCAAATTTTTAGCAACCTAATTTTTAGCACCCTTTCGAAGAAAGGGTGCTAAAAAATTGCGTCAGCAACCGTTGTACGTATTACCCTCTATTCCCCCTAATTTTTCGACCGTGGGCCATTTGCCCACGGTAGATTTTACTGATCTTCCTTTGGGGGGCTTAGCCCCCACTTTGAGTCGTTAACTTGTTTGATCATGATATTTTGACCCAGCCCTTTGGTCTTCCATGGGTCAATTTTGGCCCCACGGAAATTTTAGGCTACCCTTTGGTCTTCCATGGGTCAATTTTGGCCCACAGTATTTTGGGGTACCCTTTGGTCTTCCATGGGTCAATTTTGGCCAACCTAATTTCGACCATCGCCCAGATCTTATGGGTCATTTTAGCCCAGACGTGTTGGTCTTCGTGGACAATTTTGGCCCACGGTAATTTTTAATCTTCCTTTTCCATGGGTCATTTTTGCCCACGGTAATTTCTGACCAACCTTTGGTCTTCCATGGGTCATTTTTGCCCACGGTAATTTTCAACCAACCCTTTGGTATTTGGTCAATTTTTGCCCACGGTAATTTTGATCTTCCTTTAGGGAGCTTAGCCATTTTTGGTGTCATTTACCTTGTTTGACCATGATATTTCGATCTTATCCTTACCATATACCATGGGTTATTTTTGGCCAGTATTGGTTTTGGGCTTCCTTTAGGGGCTTAGCCCTATTTTTTAACGTCTTTACCTTGTTTGACCATGATATTTCGTCCTTATCCCTGCCATATACCATGGGTCAATTTTGACCCACGCTAACCTGATGTGATGGTTCCCAACCACCGTAAGAAGTACCTAGTGATGTTCTATTAGTGTTCTATGAGTGTTAGATGAGGCAGGTGAGTGCCAGGTGAGTGCCAAGTGAGTGCCAATGAGGCCAATGAGTGCCAAGTGAGTGCCAATGAGTGCCAAGTGAGTGCCAATGAGTGCCAAGTGAGTGCCACATAGTGCCAACTGAGTGCCACTTTTTTTCCAAGCCTTTTCTAGCCTCCCCTGATCCCCGAATAATAGCCCTAATATGGGTATCTACCCCTGGGTAATAAGGTATGAGGAATTCGAATGGCGTATATTACAAGCTGCTAGGATACTTCCTACTATGAGTTAGTATTTTCTAACATACACACATTCACTATGACACTTATACACTATGACACTTATAAGCACTTACACTCTCCATAGACACTTACATTAAACCATAGACACTTACATTAAACCATATACACTTACATTCACACAGATACACTTACACTTACACTCACACACTCGATATTTTGATGCCTCAACTTTGATGCCTCCAACTTTGATGCCTCAACATTAGCCTCAAGATGCCCCAACTTTGATGCCTCAGCATTAATGCCTCAGCATTGATGCCTCAATTTTTGTTGCCTCATCTTTGATGACTCATCTTTGATGAAGTCATCTTTGATACCACCCTATATTGATGATTCATCTTTGATGACTCATCTTTTGTCTACCTCTAGATCAAGCTAACCACCAGGGCTCAGCGTGAGCCCTTCGCGCAAAGACAGCCAATCCCGCAGGTGCGACCCGCCGCGATCCCGCCCGCCTGCGCGTGCGCTCCCGCGAACTGCTCTGTGCCTCCGCGTGCCCGCCAGCCGCGAGGCCGCAGGCGCGGCTACTCGCGTACCCGCCCGCCGCGTGCGCCCGCAGGCGCAATATTTCCGCGTAACCGCCGCCACGTGCGTCCGCAGACGCAATATTACCGCGTGAACAAAAAATATGATATCAATGTAAACTATTCAAAGAATTTCGTTTCAAATATACTATGAGTCATTCATTTTTACTACAATTGTACGAAATTTTATTAAAAACATATATTTACATACCTTAAAGCAGTAAATCAGTAAATCAATAGAGGTGTTATTACCTAACACCTAGGGGGGATTAGTATGCTTTTGTTTTACTGCTTTACTGCTTTAACTCATGTTTTACTGCTTTAACTTTCTGCTTTACTGCTTTAACTTTCTGCTTTACTGCTTTAACTTTCTGCTTTACTGTTTTCTCTTTTACTGCTTTAACTTTCTGCTTTACTGCTTTAACTCTCTGCTTTACTGCTTTAACTTTCTGCTTTACTGCTTTAACTCACATACATTACATACCTTAAAGCAGTAAAACAATAGAGGTGTTACCTAACACCTATGGGGATTAGTACGCTTTGTTTTACTGCTTTACTGCTTTCTTTCTGCTTTACTGCTTTAACTTTCTGCTTTACTGTTTTAACTCATATATTTATTAACATTATGTTTTCTTTTATATTTTTTATTTTTGTTTTATTACTTTTTATTTATTATTTCTATTTTTATTTTTGTTTTAATACTTTTTTTTTTTATTTGTAATGTAAGAATAAAAACACACAGAGTTTCTGTTATATAAACATATATTTTACTGCTTTACAACTTTAATTAAACTCATTATTCATTATCTACTTGACGGGTATGGATGTGGAGAAATTTACGTTCCGAAGTCCGGCTACATGTCTTGTAGCTGGGCAGACAGAATGTGGTAAAACCTTTCTATTATTAAATATTTTAAAGAAATGGAAATTTTTGAACAAACCCCTGTAAAAATAATATGGTGTTATAATGTTTATCAGGAAAAATTTAAAGAATATAAAGATGTGATTCAATTTCATGAAGGCATATACGATATTAGATCGCTGGACAATATACAAGGCCACAAAATTATTGTATTAGATGATTTAATGCACAAATTGAATTTGGAAATAGCAGAAGCGTTCACAGTTTATTCTCACCATCTAAATATCTCTGTGTTTTTCATAACGCAGAATATTTTTCATCAAAGCAAGCATATGCGAAGTGTTTCTTTAAACACACAGTATTTTACTGTTGTTTGGACAGAGAAGAGACATGAGTCAAGTTAATGTATTGGCAACTCAAATGTTTCCTCTTCAAAGGAAAGAGTTCTTAAAAGTATATAAAGAGGTTACTTCATTCCCCCACGGTTATTTGATGTGTGAACTTCACCCCAAAAACACGCACAGAGTGCTGCTCCGTACCAACATTCTGCCCTATGAGATAGAAACTGTATACATACCTGAATAATGAGTGCTCTAGTTGCAAAGTATTTGCCTCTTATAAAAAAATTTAAAAGTTGAAACCATCTGAAAAACGTAAACTAATTAGGGAGGATGAGAAATTCATCCAGTGTGTGTCTGTTTAAATCTTATAAAAAGAAATGTTCCTTTAAACAGACCTCAGAAGGTAAAGCTACGTCGTTATAGAAACTCATTAAAAACTCTCCCTCAACATTAAAAATTTGAAAAATAAAAAAGAAGTTACTACAAGGGAGGAGGAGTATTCCTGCCATTACTCTTCTCCGTTATAGCTCCTCTGATAACTAAGTGGTTGTCCCCATAATGAAGAAGGTTGCTGTACTTCCATATAATGAGTATGAGAAAATGAAGTATAATAATACAACATCTGTACAGAATTCAGTTCCTCAGATTCATCATTCACAACCTCAATATGGACAGTTATTGCCGCACACTGCGCAAAATCCACAATCACAGTTTCATCATTCACAACCCCCATACACCCAGATATTACAGCCCAATGCATTGACATTACAACCTCTTTCACAGCAGCAGCAACAGTTGCACCAACAGTTGCACCAACAGAATCCTTATATTGTGAACGACTCATTATCTTTCCAGCAGCCTCTACCTCCTAGTTTATATGATCCTAAAGTTGAACAGATAACCAAATATGAGAAAGAAGTGTACAGGATATTAAATTCAGACATTAACATCCATGAGAAACGCATCTTATACCAGGATGCCATACAATAATTGAGATCTTAAAGACTTGCACCTACATCCAACCTTACGTACCCCGGTAACCGATGATGAAGATATACCTAATGAAGTAAAACTTGAAGTGAAAAATGAAGATAAATTTAAAAATATCCTAGAGGAGAGCTTACCTAATAGAGTGCGTAAATCAGGAATAGCTTTATATAATATTTTAAAAGACCAATTAACTTTGAATGAAGCAGGACAGATCGTAATTGATGATGAAATAGTTAAAGGCTCAAATATTGTGGATTTGATAGCTGATCTCTCACGTAACTGGAAGAAAGGGCCTGTAAAAGGATGGAATGATATCAAACAAGAACTTCAGACTATTAATTTCCCCAGAACTTTAATCTTAAATACAAGCCGATTAGCAGACTTAGATAATATCCCCATGACACCTAGGCCTGATTCAAGTCCATCAGGCACTTCTTACGCATCAGATAAATTTAAACGTGTTACCAGACTAAGAAAAACACCTTATAATAGGTCTAGTTGGATTAAATCGTAATTATGTATTATCATATATATTTAGTTGTAATGTTTGTGTATAAATAAATGTTATTTTAAATCTTTTTCTCTTTCTTTTTCCCTTGTGCCCTAATATCACATTTTTGTGACAAATGTATAAGATATATATATATATATATATATATATATATATATATATATATATATATATATATATATATATATATATATATATATTTATATAACGCTTACACATTGTGTCAGTAGACAACATGGAGGCGAAGGAGGTAGTTGATAAGTATTACTTCAATCTGAGGGAGCCAAATAGTTTTGGGGGTTTCACTAGGTTTGCTTTAAGGTATCCTAATATTGAGAAAAAAGAGTTAAAAACATA
>JABUQX010136866.1:0-2500 GCA_015478945.1 Trachelipus rathkii
ATTTTAATACACTCATTTATTCTCTCATTCACGCATTTCGTCATACCACACAGCTCCCTTATACGTTTATTAGTTATTTTAACAATTCTTTTCTCACTTAACACACGCCTAAAATGGTCAGTCTGAACAAACTGCACCTTAAATCTATACCTCTGATTTCGTATCATAATTTCATTACTCTACAGTAGTATTGGCAAGAACCCTTCACGCAGAGCCCTAACGCACTCAAGACTTAGTTAAATTTCATTCACCAAAGATTTAATTGCGCCAGCCATTATTCCATTTCTCTCAACTTTCTTACAACCCTAAGCATCATATGTTCCCTTATCATTCAACATAATATATAACCTAAATATTTAACCTCAGATACTTGTTCCATTCGCCAAACATGCATCATAATTTCACACTGCGAACTCTCCTCATCTACAACCATCACCTTTCTCTTATCTACATTTACCTTCAAACCTCTACTTTTATTCACTTTTATATACCCTGTCTTACGACTCTACCAATTCCATCAATCTTTCTTCTGATTCATTACACGAAACTAAATCATCAGCATACAATAAGCAAAGCAGTCTAACGCTATGCACTGCCACCACAACCATAAATTTTTTAACCACCACATCTAAATGAAATAGCCATGGAGACATCTGACAAACCTGCCTAAACCCACTATTAATAATAATATATTCACTCTACAATCCATTTATTCTTACACAAGCTTCACAATCAGCATACATACTTTTAGTTACATTCAAGGACCACCTCCAACTCCATATATCATTAACTTCTGCCTCAGAGCTTTCTTACTAATTCTGTCATGCACCTGTTGCAAGTTCAGATATATATATATATATATATATATATACCTGCTGCGGCCGTGGAACAAATCTATGTATCATATATATGTTTTATATAATATGTATTATGTAAAATATATACATTATATCATTATATATATCTTCTTCATATATAAATAATAAATCAAAGAATAACATTATGTCATTATTCCCTCCCTATTATATATGTGGATCATATAACAATAATATAATAATAATATATAAAATAAATAATAACAATATATAATATAAATAATAATAATATATTAATATTATTATATAATAATAACCATAATACATATTAAATGTGTAAGTCAGTGGAAGAACAATGAAAATGGGATTGAATAAAAATATTTTTATAACTATAAGTATGTGTAATAATATAATATATGCACCACAATAATAATATGTATGTAATAATAATAATAATAATATTAATATGTAATGTAATATTAATAATAATAATATCAATAATAATATCAATAATAATAATAATAATAATAATAATAATAATAATAATAATAATATGTATAATAATAATAATAACTATAATGGTAATAATAATAATATGTAATAATAATATGTAATAATAATAATAATAATAATAATAATATGTAATAATAATAATAATAATAATAATATGTATAATAATATATAATATATAATATAATATATGTAATAATAATAATAATAATAACCTTCTATATATACTATATATATATATATATATATATATATACTCCTCTTCTTCTTCTCTCATATTTTCTCACTCAATTATTTCAATGTAAAAATTTGATCTACGAGTTCTTTGCCACTTTTAAATGAATCTTCTTCTTTATCAGTCAACTCAGTCACTCGACGAACTCCCTCTAAGAAAATACAAATATATATCTTCCCTACAACACTCAATAAATCAATTCTCATATAGTTTCTACAGCTCCCTTTATCACTCTTTTCTTTAAACATAGGCACTATTATTGCTCTCCTTCACTCCTCCGAGCTGGAACCTCTATAAACGTTTGGTTTTACAACTTCCTTATCTAGTTAATTATAATCTTACCTTCATGCTTTATCATTTCACCAGTAAATTCATCTATACCTGCTGATTTACTATTCTTCAATTTTTTAACTCTACCTATTACCTCCTACCTACTTTTTACCCCAGCAATAAATACCTACTTCTTCTTATACTACCAAACCCACACACATTTACTATAACCTTTTCGTCACCGCCAATGTTATGCAGATTTTCGGAATTTTCTCTCCACACTCTCCTCACGTCCATCTCATAGGTTACTATAGCACCATCCCCATTAATTATATTATTCAGTAAAGCTTCCCCTTACTCTCTCTTTCTTAACCTATCATACCTCCTTCCACAACACCTTCCTATCCTCTTTCCAAACTCCTCATTTACCTCTTTTTTTCCCCTACAAACATATCTTTAATCCTTACTCTTTTCCTTCCAAGATATTTACATACACCTTTCTTTCGAAACCTCATCATTGACTTTCAGCACATTCAGCCAAGCATCTTTTTTACTTTTTACCACTTGCATCAACTCATCCTTCCACCATCCATTATTGACATTCTCACTTCTTACTTTAGCACACCACAGTCTTCTTTAGCACTTTTAAAAAACTTTTCCTTCGTCACTA
>JABUQX010136867.1:0-5000 GCA_015478945.1 Trachelipus rathkii
CGGTGTACTTCGTTCAATATCGTGGTGTTAACCGTTTTCACATTTATCGTGAAACGCTTTCGCGTTTCGTGCGCCGCTTCATATATATATATATATATATATATATATATATACATGGGCGTCGCCAGCTTAGGGGGAGGCAGCTTAAAATTTTATAGAGCTATTATATATATAAATATATATATATATATATATATATATATATATATATATATATATATATATATATATATATATATATATATATATATATATATATATATATATATATATATATATATATATATATATATATATAAAATATATATATATATATATATATATATAACTACTACTACTGCTATATATATATATAGAAAGAAGACATAAAATTAGAAACATTTGTATGGATAATTAAATGATTAATATTTTAAAAAATTTATTTTATTAAAACAATAGAATATCAAATACAATATGTAATGATGGAAAATTCACAATATAGAGCAGTTGCAAAATTGATATTATTAAAAAAGTAATTTCCTTGGGCTCAACGCAAATTTATCAACTACTGTTTTAATAAAATAATCATAATTGTCAAAAAACAAATTTTCTGTGTACACTCATCATAGCCAGTCCGTTTAACCTGTCGTCTTCCATAGTACTTCGCAGTCAAGTCTTAATCCTTCGCAGAGTACTGAAAGAGTGTTCTACTGTACTGGTGGTGCATGGCTGGGCGAGTTGTATCATCAAAGCCTTTTTCGTCGACGGAAAGAAAGGTTCAGTCTCCTTTAAGACTTGGGTGATAGCAAGATTTTTAGTTCTTCACTACTCAGTTTCTTGTCCTTCCAAATTTTGAATCAAAGTTCTAGCTCTTCTTCTATGCCATCTAAGTGGTAAAAACTATAAAATGAAGCTGTCTTTTTCTTTAACTCATCGATTGTTATGAGTAGCATGTGGAAAGGATGTAGATATGTCAATGCATTATCAGGTGTATTTTCAGAAGAAAACCGTAATTCCAAAGAAGAGGTTATAGAATCCAGATACGGAGTTATTAAGGATCTTCTCCAGAACTCCGTGGGATTTGTTGCTGGACGATTGCTGCGGTGCTGCTGCCAACCAACAATCCATGGTATATTCAGATCAAGTCCCAGTTGCTCAGTGATCAGCTTCTTTTAACACTTCATCGGTGATCTTTTCTTCTTTCCGATGGCTCCTAACCATTTCCACAATATGTTGCATGTGCTGCGAGGTTTTGACGATATCCAAGGTCTTGGATTGGAGAGCATTTACAACTGGCTCTAACATCACAGAGTACGTCGCGATCAATATCATAGCCATGATGAATGACGACTTACATGCCGCTGAATGCAAATGAAAAGCGCTTTTTCTTGTGGCGGTATTACCTTCAATGGAAAGGATTTTTAATGCTTGCATTATTCGTACAAAGTGATCCTTAAACACTCTGATGCACTTGTGTTGTTCAGACCATCTGGTCTGGCATAGGCTTGGGATGTTTGGCATTAATTTTCTTCTCAACACCGACTTACGAAAAAACGTAATAATGTCCTTTATAGTTCCCACAGTATTGCGGATTTCTGGTATTGTGTTCAAATCATTTACTACTAGATTTTGTTTGTGTGAAAAGCAATGAAAAAACAATGTTTTTTTTATACTTTTTCCGCAATATTGCTTGGTTAACTCCTTCTTTGCCAGACATCGTAGAACAGCCATCGAAACCCAAGCTCACGCAATTCTCGGGATCCAGTTCTTCGGTCGTGACAAAATCGTCAATGTCTTTCGCAAAGGTTTTTTGCGTCAAGCGCTTTCATTTCTACAAAGCCAATAAATTCCTATTTGACTTGATCGGACTCTTTGTCGAAATAGCGCAACCCTATGGATAATTCACTGGTCAACAAAGATTTTGCGGCAAAACATTTGAAGGTCATTTTATAGGTAACTTGTTGCCCTGATTCCGAATATGACCTCCGTTTTCCTAGATTGGCTCTAGTTTTTGAGATACAGGGTGGTCACAAAAATACATTAATAACAACAATTTATATTAGGTTGTAACGTAATTCACAAAAAAAAAAAAAAAAAAAAAAACACAAAAGATATATATCAAATTGTTAATGAATAAGTACATAAAATGCTAATAGGTCAAAACATTCAATTCAGTACAATGAAATCACAATTAATGCATTACAAATCGCTGTCTATACGATTGTCTTCTGTGCAGAATGTGGACAATCACGTTGAAGGCTCCAACAATAGTCTGCCATTATGTGTGTATCCCATCTACCTTGGTATCTTTCTTCCATCACCTTGATATCTTGATGGAGCCTCTCCCCTTGTTCATCACTATAACATCCTAGATTATCCGGAAACCGATCTAAGTGACTATGTAGAAAGTGAACTTTTATGCTCATATTAGCATTCAAATTTTTGAAGTCTGAAAGCATTTTCTGTACGAGTTCTACATAGTTGGCAGATTTATGGTTGCCCAAAAAGTTCTGAACAACCAAGACAAAACTTTTCCAGGCAGATGCTTCAATGTCAGTCATGGAATTTTTGAAATTGTCATCCTTGATGATTTGGCGAATTTGAGGGCCGCTAAAGATTCCAGCTTTGAGTTTCTCCATACTCAACCCTGGAAAAAATCTGCAAATATATTTGAAACATTCACCATCTTTGTCTAGGGCCCTAACAAATTACCTCATCAGTCCTAGTTTGATGTGGAGTGGTGGGAAAATAATTTTTCCCCTGTCAACCAGTGGTTCGTTAATGATATTTGATGCACCTACAGTAATATTTCCCTAGCAGACCATACAACTTTTTCCCAGTGGTCTTCTTTAGCCCTACTATCCACAAGCATATGAAACAAGGTACTTAGTATTTCCGCTTTGCTGCCCAAGTGAATGTTGACCATCTTCAAATCAACGCATATAGACCACTGGTGTTCATTATATCTAAGCTTCTGCAAGATCATTCTTATATTTTCCTATTCCTCTTTCAGTTTTGTTGAGTGACCTATTGGAATCGATGCATAACTGTTGCCATTGTACAATAAAACACACTTCAAGCTTCTCGTTGAACTATCCATAAACAATCGCTAATCTTCTGGTCGGTATTTAGGTAACCCCATTTGGAGTAGGAGTCCAGGGATGTTCCTACAGTATACTAGGTCTTCTTCTTCAATGAAATATGGAAGAAGTACTACCTCTCTTGTCCGAAAAAATGTTATTTTACATTCGGCCTTGAGACATTTCTTTTCACTTAGTCTAGATGCTAAAAGCTCAAAATCTTGCTTGGAGAGACTTAACTCTCGTACAAAATCATTGATCTCTTCCTGGGAGAACTGTTGTTGTGTAGAAGTACTTTCTTCATATTCACTACCACTATCTGCACGTGTGCACACCAAATCCTGGATATCTTCTTCATCAGACAATGCTAGGTCTGGAGTGTAGTGAACACTGGGATGGGGACATCGTCGGAGTGTGGTACAGGTCGCCTTGCTGATTCCAAATTCGGATACTCAAATTTACGTTTCTTGTAACGATTGATACCTTTCACATTAACCAAACAAAAATAACAGTCACTGTGGTGATTCTTTGGCTCCCGCCATACCATAGGCACACCAAATTTTAAACCTTTTCTTCGTCCATTTTCCACTGACGTAGATTTTCGACACGTTTTACAGACCATATGGGGAGCCCAAGACATATCTTGGTCTCCGAGTTTCATTCCCAAGTATGCTTGCTTGCTTCACAAAGTTAGTAATATTTCTTCTTTGGTTCTCCTGGCAATATTCACCACAGATGTAGCAGAATACATTGGGGTTATTCAAACAGGCTCTTCGTGAAGTACTCATAGTGTTCTGAAAATAGAAAAAAATAAAGTATATATATAAGGTAAGCCCCTTAAAAAGAAATAAAACGATATTACTGTAAAATATGCATTAAAAAAGATATTTGTATAAGAGTAAATCTGGAGCACCCTGTATCTCAAGAACTAGAGCCAATCTTGGAAAACTAATGTCATTTCTGAAATTAGCACACCCGATATACTATAAATTCGATAAAATATCCTTGGCAGCAAAAAAAAATTTTTTTTTGTTGGCCAGTGATAATTGTTCCTTTCTAGAAATATCAGCGGTTTCATCTGCTAGTAAGCTATACGCGCACGATTCCTTTACCTTATTAACGATGCTTTCCTTTATAGCAGTACCACATAGAGAAATGATATCGTTCTGAATCTGAACTGATTGGTATGTGGCATTTTTCTTCCCCTTTTCAAAATGGTTTTTCAATGACTGATCTCCGGCATCTACTCGCAAGCGGCACAAATCTTGCAACACTCCTTCATCATGATGCTTACCTCGAAGCGGCAAATCGTGCGTACCAGAAAATGTCACACATGAAATTATTGAGGATAATATTTTTTTATTTTCTTCTATGATTTTCTAAGAATGCTGGTTAATTTGGATGTTTACCGGCTTGTCCTGTAGGAACAATCTTGCAGCTTCAACAGCAGTTTTATGCCACTCTGTGTTTGTATGTCCCTTACAAACCGCATGAACATCTTTATATTTAGTGAAAGGTCTTATTTTTAAAGAGCTTAGGACTCCTCTGACTGAACTTTAATATGGTGGAAATTAAATACAAAACTTGCAAAATGCTCCCTTTAGACGCCAGGAATATGTCAGCTAAGGTGAATATGTCTCCAACCATTCATAATTGAATTTCCTCTTTTAGTGGGTAGCATCTTCCAAAAAATTATAGGTCTTAGGTGGAATCCAACACTCTTACAGTAACTGTTTCTTTTTCTCAGTCGAAATCATAGACGAATGTCCAACGTATCTACCAATGTCATTTTCGTGATTCATCTACTGAAACGCTAGCTCCGAAATCTGGACCCATATATTGACTCGTCGAGGTGCTGGGCCTGGGTGTGTGTTCTTCATCATGCGAAATATGCGAAGTAGGATGGATTGCCTCTTGTGTAGTTTTAGTTGACTTATTGGT
>JABUQX010136867.1:10000-15000 GCA_015478945.1 Trachelipus rathkii
TATATATATATATATATATATATATATATATATATATATATATATATATATATATAGCAACTCAATCGCACAAGCTTAGCGCGAGTCGATCTAATACTGACTCACGCAGCTTGTTTCAACGTACTCGTAAAATTTTCTACTGGTCACAATCTTAAATTTTGCCTATATATATATATATATATATATATATATATATATATATATATATATATATATATATATATATATATATATATATTTTTGTGGTATTAAAAGAAATTTTTATTTTATTACAAAATTTGTTTGCTTTTTTTTTTTTAATATACGTAAAGTCGTAAATGTTAATTTGGCCGAACAATAGAATTTTTGATAATTGTTCAAAATTATTGATTATCGGAAAAATATTAATGCAATCAATATATAAAAAATCTGAACAAAGCATCGATAGCGATATCCCTAAAAAAACGAGAAAATTAGCCATTTAAAACTTTTGGAACGTTATTTTTTATATTTTCCTTTAAAATGTATGCATAAAATACACGAAAATTCGTAAAAAAAAAAACTTCAAATAATTTTTTAAAACTATATTTGTAAATGTAATATTTATAATTTTAATATACTATGTTTGTGAACTCAAGTCAGTAATACTAAACAATTACCGAAGAATTTATTGGTCTCTATTATCAATAGATCTAAATATTTTGTAGACTTGTATCATGTCCCCTCTGAGAAATCACCTTTCTACAGAACATTCCTAACTCCTTCAGCCTCTCCTCATAGAGCTTACCCTCAAATCATCCTTGTTGCTCTACGTTGTACTCTCTCTAGCATATGTCTTTCTTTAAATAAGGGGCCCAAACCTGTGCACAATACTCTATTACTGGCTTAATAGTTATTTTGCAGTTTACTTATTACTTCCTTGGGTAATTATTTAGTGTTGATGATGAGTTCACGTGTATAGTATATTAAAATTAAACATTTCGTTTACAAAAATGATTTTAAAAAATTATTTGAAGTTTTTTTTACCAATTTTTGTCTATTTTATGCATATATTTTAAAGAAAAACATAATGTTATAAAAATTTTAAACTGCTAATTTTCGTATTTTTTTAGGGAAATCACTATCGATGCTTTGTTCTAATTTTTTATATATAGATTGCATTAATATTTTTCCGATAATTAATCGATAATTTTGAATGATTATCAAATTCTCTAATTTGTTTATGTATATTAAATAAAAAAAAAATAACGCAAACAAATTTTATAAAAAAAATTTTTAATACTAATAATACTATGCAATATATATATATATATATATATATATATATATATATATAACAACTAACTATATATATATATATATATATTTATATATATATATATATATATATATATATGGGCAAAATTTAAGATTGTGACCAGTAGAAAATTTTATGAGTACATTGAAACAAGCTGTGTGAGTCTGTATTAGATACTCGCGCTGAGTTCGTGAGGTGTTAGTATTGAGACATAGAGAATATAGTTGAATGAGGTGAGGGACCAGTACGGAAGCACACCCCCAAAACACGGGGAGGAATGCCATCCGGGCCACCCGCCTTCCTAACGTTCATAGATTTCAGTAACCCATGCACCTGATCAAATGTAATCACAGGCAAAGGCATAGGACACCTGAGAGGAGGAAGAGGAATGCCAGAATCAGGTTAGTTAGAGGAAAATAGGAGGCTGAAGAGATTTTCCTTTTCAGTTGGAGAATTAGCAACAGAACTGTCAGAACGAATGAGAGGAGGAAAGGCTGATTTACAAAAGTTGTTAGAGATGTTTTTGGCAAGAGGCCAGAAAAATGTCAGTAGGAGATTCAAGGAGGTTAGTGCACTTTCGTTTGATGAAAGCCCGCTTTGCTCGTCGAAGAGTAGTCTTGCAACGATTACTAGCTGAATGAAAATTAGCAAGTGATAGGAGAATGAATTTTTCCACTCCAGATATGCACTCTCTAGCCTGAATGGCCAGAGAACAAGTACGATGGAACCATGGATTATGAAGAGAGAATGATTAAGTCGAAGAAGGAATGAACTTGCTCATCCCATCAATGATTCCCCTTTATCGGCAGAAGCTGAAGCATCACCAGAGAAAAGCAGTCATTCCAATTATAGTTGAAAGCGTAGAAGCAACGAGAGTCACGTGACCCTATCAAAGTGCCAGGAGGAAAATGCGCATTAGGGCAGGATGGAGCTGTTGGAGAGAGAAAGTATTAAAATTAGAGATGGGTTGTTGCGCTTTCTCAAATTCTAATCCTTAACCAAGATCACTCCTTACGTCATTTATTCAGATTCTTTCAACGCCCTACAAGTGCTTAAAACCCTTTATTCAGTGCGCTACAAGTGCTTAAAGCCCCTTTTTCCAAAAACACAATGGTCTCTGCTGTACAACAATTTCTTCTGCTGCTCCATTCCCTTAAACAAATTATTTTGTTGGACCCTCTCTCATGTAGGGGTAACAGGTAATGAAATTGCTGACAGAGAGGCCAACATGACCACCTCATCTTTTTGGAGTTGTTCCAGGTACCTCCCGGATGCCATTCAACAAGGCTGCCTCCCATCAACCGATTACTATCCTTCTCTCTGACAAGGCTTTCAATCCTGTTGGCAAGAGTGCTGGACGAGTGATCAGCGGGGAGCGAAACTCGGAAACATAAGCCGAATATTGGTGAGTGGTCTTCCTCCCACATTCTAAAATGCTTACAGGATGTGATACTTGCATGCCTCCGTATTGGCCACACTATCACTGTCCCTATATGTCACGTGACCCTCCTCCCATTTGCAAATTTTGCCATCGCCACTGCTCAGTCTCTTCGCCATATCTTCATTGATTGTTCCCATTTGAACCCTATTCGCTGTTGTCATTTTCCTACTTTATGGTCCATAACACCTGAAAGATTATCCCATATCTTATCTGAATCTTCAGACTTTAGCAGTAACTATTTTGTTGTATCTTTAAGAAGTGAATATTCTTTAACATTCGATTGTTATGTAATCTTAGAACTATTTTTAATACAAGGGTGCAATTTTATTTAGTTTTCATTTATTTTTGACTGATTGAATATTCATTTGGCCATTCAAATCTCCCTTTGATATTTGAAATGCTCCATATAGTAAGATCCATAGTTGTTTTCAGCCAGGTGCATATATACAATTATTGTTGAGAAGGATTACATTTTGATTAAACATATATTATAAATATATATTTAATTTATGTATATATTTAATATTTATCATATATATATATATATATATATATATATATATATATATATATATATATATATATATATATATATATATATATATATAAAAAAAGTTTTTCACTTTTTTGACAGTAGCGGCTCTTTTTCGCCACCGGCCTATTAATTAGTTTTTTCCACTAATTTTTAATCAAAAAACATTAAATTTATATTTACCTTAAATTTTCTGGTTACTGATGTAGAAATAAGTACTTGCCAGATTAGCTTCATGGAGGTACCTCCTTGTCCTTGGAGATGATTTAAGAACGTTAAGAACATTTAAGTACTTTTAATAAATAATAAGACTTTTTAATTGTTATTAAGGGGACGTTGCGTTGCGCGTAGCAACACTAATGTAATTTGTTTGGGATAAATTATACACCATTCGAAAGAGGAAAGATTTCTCTACAATATTTATCTCAATGACACATGCAAAAAAGTGTTTAGATTTTGTGTAATTTCTTCCCAAATATCATGAATCAGCATTTTGATCAGCAATTTTTAACAGTGAATTTCTGCTGAACTACAAAAGATTTTTGCAAGCGGATTTCACTAAAATACTTACTATACACATATGATTTATGAAATAACTCACAATTAGCAGCAATATATAGATAATTTTTTTTTAGATATATAGATAATTTTTTTTTTTTGATTTTTTTGCTAAATCTCAAATTTTTTTTTTCTCCAAAAAATTTAAAAGTTATCCGAAACATAACGAAAGTTTTAAATTTGCCTGAATCATACATCAAAATGTTGATCAATGTATACGAAATTGAAAACAAAAAAAGAAAAGTATAAAATAGTGTTGGATTTTTTGTTATACCCGAAATAGCTGCTCAATGTGAAAAAAAATTTTTTTTAGTAAAATAATCAAGAAGTTGAACTGTGAGCAGCGGCAAAACCATTGGGTATACAACAAATTTATATAAATAAAAAAAGGTGTATCTCACCAATTTTTACAAGTTGTAAAAATTTAATTAAGGCGTTTTCCATTTTGCATTTGTGCTAACGCTCAATAAGAAATGCTAATCCAGTTTTATGCAATCAAGAATTTGACGAATTTCGAGGCATAATCGACCGATTGTTTACAAAAATATTGGATCAGCTGTTCTAATGGAGCACGTGGTTTTGGAATAAACAAAAATAAAAAAAATAACAAATGGTTTTTATCACAAATAATTGATCAACTATTGTGATGGAGTTTATCGATTTGGAAGAAATTAAATTTAAAGTTAATTTCATGAATAAAACATTCATCAAATCAACGAACTACTACGCCGCAATCTTGTTTGTTTACATTTTTTCGTTAGCATTTGCTAAAATTCGGTAAGCACGGGAAATTGCAACCTACCAGAATTTAGGAAATTACTAACGTTTCGTTAGCATTTTACTAAATTTGTGCTAAAATTGACATAATCGAACGACTTTTTAGCATTTTCCTAAATTTCGTTAGGAAAAGTGCAAAATGGAAAACGCCTTTACAATCAGATGAGTAGTAAAAAAGTTATATGCAATCAATTATTTGAATTTTTCTTTTCTTTTTTTGCAACTAAAAAAAAGAAAAATCGCAATATTTTTTTTATTTTAAATCCGATTAATACGAAACTTTCAGAGCATGTATAATTATAAAGGATAAACATATTGTGTTGAGATAAATTTTTTGTATACCAAATACTTTTGCCGCTGTTCATGGGAAAACTTATAAATTTTAAAAAGTTTTCCCGTGAATAGCAGCAAAACCA
>JABUQX010136867.1:20000-27072 GCA_015478945.1 Trachelipus rathkii
TATATATAATTATATCAGGTATATATATAATATATATATATATTAGTGATGGGAAACGTACGATTAATCGTATCGTCCACGTCCAATCGGCAAAATCGGACATATTATTTTTTCAATCGTCATCTCATCGTCATCGGAACTTTCTGCCGAGTTATTTTGCCGGGATTAATTGAACAAATATTCAAAGAATTTTTGGATAATATTAAAACTCATAATATATATATATATAGTATATATATATATATCTTATTATATATATATATATATATATATATATGTATATATAAATATATATATATATGTATTATAACCCATTTTGCTTAAGGTATGTATGACATTCAGTGCCTAATGGTTAGCGCCTTTTGTCTGCGTTCATATCCTTCACTCATCTCCAGCAATCTTAGAGACACCAATCTTTTATCCACTATCAATACAATAACTTATATCACACCTCTTCTAGACAACATCTTACAGACATCCCTATCCCTTAATATCCTATGGTGTAGGAAAAAAAAATTGGCTGTAGATCGTTATGTCCTGCATGTCGTTAAGGCAAATAAGTGATGGTGGTAGTTGGGTTTGGGTCCCACTACGACTTATCTTTTGCCAGGAATGCTTATGCATGGCTCAGAGAAGGTCGTGATCGCCCGCCGTGAGTGGCCTTAAATCTTTCGGCGAAAATGTATGAATCGTATGGATACATGGAATGTCGAGGAATAAATGTGAGAAGGAGAGAGGTGATGGATGTATTTAGAAAGGGCAAATTTGATTTGCCTAGCTGTGACTGAAACAAAGATGGAAGGAAACGGTGAAAAATGAGTGGTGTGGTGTGGTGGTGTGTGAAATGTGTTTGTGTTGTGTGGAAAGGAATGAGGGGGGTAGAAAGATTTGCAATTCTGATGAGTGACTTGTGGTAGAGAGCTATGGTAGATTTTTTGTGTGTGAGTGCTAGAATTCTAAAGGTTAAATTTAAGTTTGAATAAGTAAAAGTATGTGTGGTTGAGACATATGGTCCATCTGAGGGTAATTTTGAAGTGCAATTTTCTGGGATAAATCTGAATGAATGTTTTGGATGGGGTGAGTATGGGGGGGGGGGGGGGTGGGGGGGGGACTGCAGGGACGGGTGATTTACTGCATCTGCACCACCTAGGATCTTTTTATTACAGTTGTCACCAACCACTCACAGTCAGAGCAATTATTCAAGGAGGGGGTGTAATTAAGCTCAAAGTTCACCCCTAGCTCAAATTACGCAGATGAGCACTAGACGCAGGCTTTAAAGTAGGAAGTTAAATTCAGCAGGACATACAGAAGATGGAAAGAATTCCCAGAACAGAGGTGGCGTTAAAGAGGTAAGCACCACAGCGAAATAGCCTGGAGTTACCAATATCAACACAAATATCAACACAAATATACAGCACTCCTTGTGCTTCGAGGGAGTCGTAAAGGTGGTGGTGGTACGCAAATAATAAGTTCCCTCGAGCACTTGCCGCTGGGTGCCTATAGAATAGGAGATAAAGCCACAAAAGAACAGTTTTATAAGCCTTTTGCCTTTGAACTCGACCCTATCCAAAAGCGGGGTGAAACCAAAAACCCAAGAGCCCCCCCCCTCAAATATGAGAACAGTATCCATACAAGGGCGATGAGACCTTGTTAGCTGGAGCAACTGAAGAAGAGAAAAAAGTCTCGGTCAAACAGAACTCCCAGTTTCCTTTGAGGCCGCCCCTAGCAACCGTTGTGACATGAGTTTCCAAGACATTTTTTTGTTTTATGTTAAGGCCAAGGATTTTATATTGTCAACAGGAGAACGAGCGAACGTCGACAGAGATAAGGAAGTTAGATACGTTCTTAGGGAGGAGATTTTCAAGAAGTTGCGGTTTTTAAAGAATTGGAATTTCACCAAGGTTGAGACGAATCCCATCCGGAAATTCTCATCCAATCAGCGAGAATAAACAATAGCGAAAGATTAAGACGAGAAGACAATTCTAGAAGTAAAAGAAGAAGCAAAAGAAAAGAGTTGAAGAATGAAAGGTCGAGTCATCGGTATATGAGTGGACTAGAGTTAGATTGTCGCAGGGTGGAAGATCAGTAATGAAAAAGTAGGATTAAAAGTAGAGATAAGACAGAACCCCTGAGGAACACCAACTATTGACAGAAAAAGAAGGGTCGCCCCAACAACAACAGCCGATATTTAGAGATTTTGAACTAAAGCTAGACATAATTAAGCAAAGAGAAGGAGGAAAACCCAAAGGAGGGGAGCTTGGACAGCCAGTGACGAGTGACATACTCGGTCAAATGCTTTGGACTATGTCAAGCGCCACCATGCAAGTCCTCCCCGTAGTTCCTAATGGCGGAAAACCATAAATACTTTAAAAAGGAAAGTATATCGCAGAAGAACTCGACGCTGAAAGCGTACTGGCTATCGGAAAGAAGGGAATGAGTTTCCAGATAATCTTAAGAAGTGGAAAGTTTTGAGAGGGTTCAAAGATTCTTAGTAGAAATACAAAGTGAGAGCTATAGCGCGATAGTTAGAAGGATCAGATGCGTCTTCCTTTTTTTCTGAAATAGGTTGGAACATGTGCGAAGCTTCCCAACATGGGGAAAGTGCTAGATTGAGACATAGAGAGTATGTTGAACGAGGGGCGGGGTAGCACGGAAGCACACTTGGGTAGGAATGCCATCTGGGCCACCAGTCTTCCTATTCTTCATAGATTAAGGGCCTATGCAACCCGATCCAAATGTAATCAAGGATTAAAGACATAAGGACACCTGAGAGGAAAGGGAGGAGGAGAATGCCAGAATCGTCAGGGTTGAGTTAGTGGAAAATAGAGGCCGAAGAGATTGCCTTTTCAGTTGGAGAATTAACAACAGAACGCATCAGAGGAAGGGAGAATTTACAAGAAGTTGCTAAAGAATGTTTTTGGAAAGAGGCCAGAAGCATTTGTTCAGTAGGAGGAAAAGGAAGTTAACGCACATTCTTTTGATGAAAGCCCGCTTTGCTCGTCGAAGATTATCCCTGCAACGATTTCTAGCTGAATGAAAATTGGCGAGAGTGATTGGAAAAACGAAAATTTTTCCACCCCTGCCGCACTGTCTCTAGCCTGAATGGCAGAAAAACAAGCACGATTGAACCATGGGTTTTGAGAGAGAAAGATTTAGTTTGAAGAAGGAATGGAGAATACTAGTTCCATCAACGGTTACAGCTTCCTCCTTACTCTTTAATATTTATACATCCACTCATTATTCCCTGAGTAAGCCAATTTGCTTAATCAGTCTGCACAACTTGGAAAACTTCATTTAAGTCCCTGGTCTAACTATTTTATACATTATGAAGAACAGCGTTGCCTAAGAAATCGTTACGGACACAAACATGTCTCCTCATGTCCATTAATAATACTTTTCATATTCATTATTATTATTAATTATTATTATTATTATTTATATTATTATATTATTATAAAAAAAAATTTATTATATTATATTATTATTATTATTATTATTATTATCTATCATTATCATTATCATTATATTAATCATTATCAATTATCATTATCATTATCATTATCATTATAATTATCATTATCATTAGATCATTATCATTATCATTAATCATTATCATTATCATTATCATTATCATTATCAATGTATCATTATCATTATCATTATCATTATATTATCATTATCATTATCATCTATATTATCATTATCATTTAATCATTATCATTATCATTATCATTATCATTATCGATTATCATTAATATATTAATATTATCAAGTTAATATTATCATTATATTAATATTAATATTAATATTAATATTAATATTTATTTAATATTAATATTTTAATCTAATAATAATTATATTAAAATTAATATCTAATTATTAATATTAATATTAAATTAATATTATTATTATATTATTAATTAATTATTATTATTATTATTATTTTATTATTATTATTATTATTATTAATTATTATTAATTTTATTATTATTATTATTATTATTATTATTATGTATTATTATTATTTTATATTATTATTATTATTATTATTATTATGTATTAATTAATATTATTGATTATTTATTATTATTATTATTATTATTATTATTATTATTAATTATTTATTATTATTATTATTATTATATATTATTATTATTATTATTAAATTATTATATTATTATTATTATTATTATTCCCATTTTATTATTTTATTATGCAATTTCACCGATAAAATTTTGGATCGCTTGAAATAATTTCGGAGGTTGAACTCCTGACCCCCCTGTCTACAGCCTTTGTATATATATTAATATATATATATAGTATATTATATATATATATATATATAAGTATATATATATATATTATATATAATATATACTATGACTATATATATATATTATATATATTATATACTATATATATATTATATATATAGTATATATAACGAGAGCAGAGAGAGAGAAAGGAGAGAGAGAATTTTTTTTAATTATATTTTTCAAATAATCGTCATAATTTACTATAATCGTCATCGTCCAAAATTTACTATAATCGTCATCGTCATCGTCATCGGCAAAATTTCATAATCGTCCCACTCACTAATATATATATAATATATATAATATTATATTATATATATATTATTATTATTATATAATATATATATCTATATATATAGTATATATATATATATATATATATATATTATATATATATAAAATTTCATTGTTTTCTAATGTGATGATACTTTAAATTTTCTTGATTCAAATGAAAGGGAATATTAGTCAAAAGGATACTGAGAATATAAATTTTGAAATTAATGAAACTTTTAAAGGTGAATTAACCGAATTTTTCATTTTACAGGCTCTGCTTTGCCATTGACCTCAACCAGAGAAGAAGGTTAAGAGGTGAATTTATAGTTTATTTTTTTTTTAATATCTTTTGGTATATCAAAATTGTTCAATTTCGTGATGATAATCAACATAACCAGTAAAGCTGCTGAATATTCTTGATGACTATTTAAATCCCTGAATATTATTATCTCAAACAAAAACTAGATTACCTTTTCCCATTGAATGTTAAATTTTTTTAGCCATTTCTATCTAGTGGATCTATAAATGTTGACTTTTCCTCATTACTTGGTAGTTTTTCAAGGTAATTTTTATAGTTTATCTTTTCATTATACTTCGTTTTCAAACCCCAATATCGTCTGCTCTGACACTGATTCTGCAGGAGATACCTCAGAATCCTAATTACTGGCCATTTGCAAACACTGTTCATCACATCCTAAATTTCCTTAACATCGCTTTGCAAAATGTGCTGCCTTTCTCTTACGACGAAGGGTACACACCTTGGCTATTCCCTGCTCCGACCTCTCTCAAAATCTATCCATCCTGCTGCCTTGTTAAAAGCATCATTCCTGTCTCATTCCGCAGTTCATGATGAATATACTCCAGTGTTTACTGGCGGCTTTAAAACAGTTGACGATGTGGGGGCATCTGCTGTCTTTCCTTACTGCAACCTCGCATACCCTCTCCCTCATGCTTCAATTTTTACTTCAGAATTAATGACTATAATGATTGCCCTTTCTCTAATTCTAATCCTTAATCAAGATCAATCTTACGTCATTTATTCAGATTCAGGGCGCTACAAGTGTTTAAAACCCCTTTTTCCAAAAACAATGGTCTCTGCTGTATAACAATTTCTTCGGCTGCTCCATTCCTGTAAGAAACAAATTATTTTATGTTGGACCCTCTCATGTAGGGATAACTGGCAATGAAATTGCTGACAGGGCGGCCAACATGGCAACCTCATCTTTTTGTTGTTCCAGGTACCTCCCGGATGCCAATCAACAAGGCTGCCTCCTATCAACCGATTACTAACCTTCTCTGACAAGGCTTTTAATCCTGTTGGCAAGAGTGCTGGACGAGTGATCAGCGGGGAGCGAAACTCGGAAACTTAAGCCGAATATTGGTGAGTGGTGGTCCTCCCACATTCCAAAATGCTTACACGAGGTGATACTTGCACGCCTCCGTTTTGGCCACACTAATATCACTCGGTCGCTATATGTCACGGAACCCTCTTCCCATTTGCAAACTTTGCCATCGTCACACTGCTCAATCTCTTCGCCATATCTTCATTGATTGTTCCCATCTGGACCCTATGCGCCGTCGTCATTTTCCTACTTTATGGTCCATAACACCTTCAGAAAGATATCCCATATCTTATCTGAATCTTCAGACTTTAGCAATAACTATTTTCTTGTATCTTTAAGAAGTGAATATTCTTTAACATTTGAATTTATGTAATGTTAGAACTATTTATTATACAAGGGTACAATTTTATTTAGTTTTCATTTATTTTTGACTATTGACATACATGTTTGCCATTCAAATCTCCTTTGTATTTGAACACATATGACAAGGCCCTCCCATGGTGCTGATTTTTCAGCCAAGTATGACTGCTTCCCTCTAAGCTGTGGTGGGTCCTGTACACCGACTCAAAAAAAAAAAAAAAAACTTTATATCATATATATATATATATATATTATATATATATACTATATAGTTATATATAATACTATATATATATATATCTATATATATATATTATAATATATATATATATATATATAATATATATATATACTAGTATATTATATATACTAATAGGGTTGGGATTAAAAAAACCGTTCTTTTTTTTTAAAAAAAAAACGTTTATTTAAAAAAAGACAAAGGACAATTTTTTTGTTTTTTTTTTGTTTTTTTTTTAAATTACTTTTTTTTCATATATATCAAATCTTTTTAGGGTATTAAGCATTAAAATACAGTAAATACAATATGTCTAAAAGAGGTAATGCAATATATAATGTAGATTTTATTACTTAGTAAAGTTTTATTTGTGCTCTAGGGCATATAATTATTACATTTCACATGATCTATTTATTATTATTATTAATTATTATTATTATACATATATATATATATATATATAATATATATATATATAATAACTATATATATATAAATATATATATATATAATATATATCCATATATATATTGATATATATATAT
>JABUQX010136868.1:0-31537 GCA_015478945.1 Trachelipus rathkii
ATGGAGCCGAGTATGAAAATTTTTCGATAAAATTTTTAATTTGAAAATTTATTACCAGAAGACGTGCTGAACAATTTTAAATAGTGCACAAACCTTAGTCGGAGCTGGAGCCAGACCCGGAGCCAGAGCCGGAGTTATTCTTGGTATAAATTTTTTCAAGAAATACTTTAGGTGAAAATATATTACCAAAAGAAGTGCTCATCAATTCTCAAATGTAGAAACTTTATCTGGAGCCGAAGTCTATATAAAAGAATTATTTACGTTTGCGGGAATATATATATATTATATTATTATATATATATATTATATTATTGTTATTATTATTATTATTATTATTATTATTATTATTATTATTATTATATTATTATATATTATTATTATTATTATTATATATATATATATTATTATTATTATTATTATATTATTACATATATATATATATACATATTATTATTATTATTACATATATATTATTATTATTATTTCATATATATTATTAGAGTTATTATTGTTATTATTATTATTATTATTATTATATTATTATTATTACATTATTACATACATACATACATACATACATATAGTTGAAGAAATATATATATATGGTATATATATATATATATATATATATATATATATATATATATATATATATATATATATATATACCATATTCATATAAAATAGAACATCTTCAAGGAGGAGAGGCGGGAAATCTTATTGAAATAGTCAATAAATATCCTCAACGTCATAGATGAATCATACGTCATACCTCTCAAGCCATACCACGTGGAAAAGCACAATTTCAAATGCTAATAAGCATAATAAGGATAGCATAATGTTAATAAGGTGATGTCACGAATTTTAACAATTTAGAAAAGTTAGTTTTTAAAGATTCTCTGGATTATAATTTTTTTATAAAAATGAAATTTAATATTTAATTTAATATCCGCCTTCCCGAAAATAAGGCATCTCGGAACAGATTTCTAATAATTCTTCGATATCACTGCTTTTAAACTCGGTAGTTATTTAAATCGCCAAGAGGGTGTTTGGAACACCTGTTGGGGCTACATGGCATTGTGTTCCCGGGTTACAGGAGTATCCAACCAAAGTCAAGATAAGCCGAAATGTGTTGCGACAAATTTGCGTTAATAAGACGAAGAAAAAATTCACTCGCGCCGGGACTCGAACCATCGGACAACAGTGTCGTTGTTAGACAATGTAGAGGAAGCTCTACCACTAGCCCGATCCGCCTTTCCAGAAAAGAAAGACCATCGGAACAGTTTCAATTTCACTGCTCCGATACTGCTTTGAAACCTACTTATTTAAATCGAGCAGGAGGGTGGTTGGAACACCTGCTGTGGCTACGTGGCATTCTGCTTGGGCCTGGGTTACAGGAGCAACCAACCAAAGTCAAGATATGCCGAAATGGGCAAAACATGCTTGTTACGGCGAATTGTGTAATAATAAGACGAAGATAAATTTCACTTCTGCCAGGAACTTGAACCATTGACAACAGTGTCGCCAAAGACAATGCACAGGAAGCTCTGTCACTTGTCCAATCCACCTTCTCAGAAAAAGATGGCACTTTACAGTTTTCAAGTATCCTGCTTCGATATCACTGTTTTTAAACTCGGTACTTATTTAAATCGACAGGAGAGTGGTTGGAACACCTGATGTGGCTACATAGCATTCTGCTTGGGTATTCCTGGGTGAACAAGAGCAACCAACTCAAAGTCAAAGAACGTTTGAAAATAACATGCTTGTTGCAAACAAATTTGAAAAAAATAAGACAAAGAAAAATTTCACTCTGAGCCAGAGACCTGATTCATTTCCACAACAGCGTCGCTGCGGAGACAATATCCAGGTGTCACCACTAGTCCGATCCACTTACAAAAGAAAGGCATCTCGGAACCATTTTCTATCTCCTGCTTCGATATCACTGCTTTGAAACTAGGTACTTATTTAAATCGACAGGAGAATGATTTTAACAGCTGCTGGGCCACATGGCATTCTGTTTGGGTGCTCCATGAATACAGGAGTATCTAACCAAAGCCAAGGAACGCCGAAATGGGCACAACATGCTTGTTGTAACAAATTTGCAATAATAAAACGAAGAAAAAACTCTTCACGCCAGGCCTCGAACCATCGAAACAGCGTCGCCGTTAGACAATGTAGAAGACGCTCCACCACTAGTCCAATCCGCATTCCTAGAAAAAAAGGCATCTCCGAACAGTTATCAAGTCTCCTGCTTAGATATCTCTGCTTTAAAACTCGGTACTTATTAAACCCACAGAAAAGTGCTTGGAACAACTGCTGGGGCTTCACGGTATTCTGCTGGGGTGCTTCTTGGTTACAGGAGCAACGAACCAACGTCAAGCAACGCCTACATGGGTACAACATGCTTTTTGCGACAAATTTAAAATAATAAGGCGAAGAAAATATTCCTCACGTCAGGATCCTCAAACCACGACAACAGCGTCGCCATTAGACAATGTATAGAGGGTCCCTTCCACTATTCCTGATCCGCCTTCCCAGAAAAAGAAGGCATATCGGAACAGTTTTCTAATATTCTGCTCCACTGCTTTGAAACTCGGCAATTATTTAAACCACAGGAGGGTGGAGCAAACACCTGCTGGGGTCATGGCCTTCGTGCCGGGGTGCTCTTTGAGTTACAGGAGCAAACCAACTAAAGTTACATTGCCGAAATGGCAGAACATGCTTGTTGTGTCAAATTTGCAATAATAAGAAGAATAAAAATTTCACTCGACCTAGGACTTCGAGCCATCGACAACAACGTCGCCGTTAGACAATGCAGAGGTGGCCACCAGTCCGATCCACCTACCCAGAAAAAAAGGATATCATAACAGTTTTCTAATCTCCTGCTTCGATATCACTGCTTTGAAACTCGGTAATTATTTAAATCCATGGAAGGGTGTTTAACCCATATATATATTATTATTATTATTATATATATATATATATTTATTATTATATTATTATTATTATTATTATTATTATATATATATTATTATTATATATATATATTTATTATATATATATATTATTATTATATATATATATATATATATATATATATATATATATATTATTATATATATATATTATATACATATTATTATTATTATTATATTAGTATACATATTATTAGCAATATACATACATACATTAATATACAGCTACATACATACATACATATATATATTACATATTATATATATATTATTATTATTATTATTATTATTATTATTATATATATTATTATATATATACATATATTATATTATTATATATTATTATTATTATTATTATTATTATTATACATATTATATTATTATTACATATTATTATTATTATTATTATATTATTATTACATATACATTTATATTATTACATATTATTATATATATATATATTATTATTATTATTATATATTACATATACATATATATACATATATTATTACATATATATATATATATACATTACATATACATATACATATATATATATATATATATTATATATATATATTACGTACATATACATACAATATATTATTATTATATATATATATATATATATATATATATATATATATATATATATATATATATATATATATATATATATATATATATATATATATATATATATATATATATATATATATATATATATATATATATATATATATATGAGAATAAATATTTTTTTTGCTGTCTGAAAAAAATAAAAATATCTCAAAATATGTTATTTGCATTCGCCTAGAAATTGAGTTTTTATTACAAATTACAAAAAAATTAAAGAAAAAATAACGAACAGTTTTATTTTCTTAAAATTTGGTTTTCAAGTCTGTCATATAAAATCATGCAAACAGACTGACGTTTATTTTAAATGCTTTTATATGATGTAAATTGGTGTCACAGGTGATTGATTGCTTTTACTTCAATAATTTTGAAAGTACTTTTCAGAGATTGTCAAAAACTTTTAGAAAATAAAATTTGAAATAAAATGTCAAAATGAAATTTATTACTACACAAAATAGGAGTATTTTATTGAAAAAAAGCATTGAAATATCTTGAATATTAAAGCTTTTATAGCCATTTTTGTGAAAGCCCCGAAAAAATTTTTTTCCCCCAAAAACGAACAGTTTTTTTCTTTTTTTTTTTCCCAAAAAGATTAAAGATAAATTAGTTGTTCATCAAAAAAATATTTTCTTTTATCGGTTTGAAGAAATGGATATTGAGGATAAAGTCTCCCGTCAAAGGTAAGAAAATATGTTGGAAAGCTCTGAGGAAATTAATATAGTTACAATTCCAACTTTATGTTTTCTAGAAACAATATGCAAGATCTGGCTCCAAAGTATTTGACACTGAATTATTTAATCAAACAATAGAGTAATTAAACAATGTTTATTTAAAGCTTCATATTAAGATTTCTTGCAATGTTATATTGTAAATATTAAGAATTATGGATTCGTAATTGCAATCATTATTTAACAATAATGGCAATTTGATATTTTAAGTATATTGCTTCAGTATTCACTCCATTCATATTATTAGATATCAACAATTATCTACATATCGTCATATCTATATGGCCATTCATATTATTAGACCGATACTTAAGGAAGGGATTTGAACTCATTTATCATCTTGATCGAAAATGTGATAATATATATATATATATATATATATATATATATATATATTACATATATATATATATATATAGTATATATTTGTATATATATATATATATATATATATATATATATATATATATATATATATATATATATATATATATGAATATAAATACATCTTATCATGCGGTTTTTGTAGGGCACTACGTCTACTTTTATTACGTAAGGAGTGCCCTATATTTTGATAAGTAAGACGTTTGGTGACTAAAGGTTTTATAGCCCTCTCTTTATTGGATAGGTCATCAGGCATTTTAATATGACTCATCCTATTTCCATAGAAGATCTGTAATTTCCCAAAATTGCTCTTTTGCTGTTTGTATCTTTGAAAAAAGAAAAAGACTACGGCAGCAATGGTTGCAAAGATAATGAAAGTAATAAGATTAGTAAATATTTTAGAAGTATATAAAGTATCTAAGGAAGGTTTGTGGTAGTTTATAGTTTCATAAATACGGTCTAATTCCGTATTCCATCTTACACGTGTAAGACTTACATGTGCTGTTTAATTAAGCCTACTTTGTGGTAAATGGAAATCTATATTGATGCTGATCTTAATGACGTTGCGTTCGACAATGCTATATTCAAAAGATAGGTCATAGTTCAAATGTGCTGGATTAAGAATAGTTTGATAATTATTGCGTAAGTGACATTAAGGATATAAAAAAATAAATCCTTAATACCAATTACTTTAGGTGTCGTGTTTTTCATTTAAGTACACCTTGATATGGATCTTTTTAACAGATATGAAAAGATGTTTTTGTATTAGTTTAGTGTAAATGTTTTTCAAAAGATATTTTTTTTCAAACTCAATAGAGTCGTTTGTTAAAAGAACCGTTGATAAAAAGTGTTATAATACAGTCAGGTTTATCAAAGGAAAATATAAGACTGGGTAGTGGACATGCATGGTAAGTTAAGATAGTTTTACATTGTTTGTGCAAATTCATAGACATGTAAGTGAAGGTAAATTTATCTTTATTAATAAAATATGTCATTCTCAGGCGAATAACAAAAACCATAGTCAGTCATGTTTTACAGATGCGTAAAACAAAAAGTTTTTTCTAAGGTATACACTTTTTCTTCGTTAGTGAGCAGAATCATCATTATTATCAAAAGTAAATGTTCTGTATCAAGAGTATACCAAGTAAGATGTATAGAATTAAGAAAATTCTTGATAATATCATTCAAAGTATCAAGCTGTAAATTAATTTTGCCATCTTTAATAAACGATTTGATAACATTTAGTCTATAAGCCCTAAAAGCCATGTTACACCTCTTTGTTTCAGTCAATATATTACTCATATGACCTTCCATCTATTAACAATAGCTATGTAGTTGACTTCCAGTGAGATATAATCGTTTACAATTAGACTGTTCTATTATAGCTAGTTGACCTGCTGTATGAGAAATGTGTTCCAATACCTTGATCAGCTGATTGGACAAGTTATTTACATGTGCAAATGTCTTTTAATTGATCTCTAAGCTGTGTTATTAATTCCGAATATCCATCATCATTAATTCGTCAAGTAAGATATGTCTTATCAATCTATGAAAATCTATATTATTATATACTTACTTTATGATATCCATCCCAATCAAATTCGTCAAGTATTTAAAAGATTAATAGCCGAATAAATAGAATAAAGTTCACCTCAAGTATAAGACCAATCTACAGTTACCTAAATATGATTATTCATATTGTTATAAATATAACTATATATACTATAATTTAGTAATACTTTATATTAGTGGAATAATATATGTGATTGAATATAATGGCTATTGAGTATCTTGGCTTACCTGCTGTTATGGATAAATATATGTTTATTGAGTATCCGATTTAACCATGGATTTACTATGATTTAATTGGACCATATTACACTATTATACAGCACTAAATATATATTCAGTATACATAAAAAAATATTCCTGACAGTGACGCATTATATAAAATTAATATACTAAACTAAAGTATAATTTGTCTTTATTTGTTTGTAACCCTTAGTTTAACTATTTTTAGTTTCTAAAATCTCTGTTCTTAAAATTTTTAACACGGTTTACACATACAATACTGTTTTATTTTATACCTGTACTTATTAATCGATCTTGATGCTCCCTTAAAGCCCGTTTCAGTACGTGGAATTGAGCATGGTGCGAATATTTAGTCAATAATCGTATTTTGTAGTTAAAGGCGTGGGTGTTTTAAAATTCTAAAGTTGATCATATTATCTTGGTCTTATTATTTATTACAATACATTTTAGTTCTGGTTTTCATCATTTACGGGGAGTTTTTTTACTTGTAGATTAATTTTTATTCTTTTTCTTTTTTTCTTTTTCTTTTTTTGTTCTTGTTCTTTTTTCTGTTTTTTTTGTTATTGTTGTTGGTTGCTATTGTTTATTGGCTCAGGATTTTCGGGAGTGTGCCGGTGGGTGGGCTTCCTATAGACTTTCTAACATATAAACGCCTAAATGGATTTTACTATGCCGTTTTTTCTCTGGAAGGCCACCGTTTAAGCTATCCTGAAACTCTCTAACCCTATCCCTTCTCTTTTAACCAATGGTATGTCAGAAATCATTCTCATACTTCGGGTTTAATGTCTCAACTTATAAGCACTATTTCAGTAATTTGGGTTCTAAGGTATTATGTGCATGTAAACATAACCACCCTGTACATCGTCTAACTCGGGGACCGTTCCTTTAACTCTTCGCGTTTGGGCTTTACAATCTTCTCTTCTCTAACAATAATTGTGCTGCTGCTAATACGGGCGGTCTGCTGTAAACAATGACAGGATTTTACGTGCACTTTATTGGGAATAGTTGTGCCTGCGATCTCTGATCGAGTGAAGCTGGTAATAACGGGATCTTTCATCATTCCACATCTTGAAGTTCTCGGTTTAAGTGGGATTGTGAACATGTACTATTCTCTAACGACAGTAATTGAATGGTATGGGGTCTCTCATCAGCTGGAGGTCTGGATAGGGGAGTAGGGCCTTGAAATCAGACGTGGTAGGTATTTCTTCAAGCGCATCTGGAGGTAACCAGATAGTTAAAGAATCTTCGAGGAGCAACACATGAAGGGGTTGTTCACTCTTGTCTGATCGAGCAGATATGTGTAAAGAATGGATTGCGTTGCTACGTGACGTCGTATGTTGTCTGCGACGTTCGCGGTGGGAATTTCGGCCTTAAACGCGAATTTCTTGTCTACCTCTCTGATCTTCTCTTTACCAGAGTCCGTTCTTCTATACAAAATTAGAACACTTCGCCTATTTGGTAATCTGTAGTACCGCATAAAAAACAACCTTTTATTCTATCTTCTTATTTTTATACATTTCTGCTCCAACGCTCCAAATCTGCGCTAGCGTTTTATTTCTGGCTACTTTTGATCGGCTGGTTGGAAGGGCCATTTGCGTTGTGCTTGCTACGTCTACACTTATATGATGGGGATGACTGCTTTGCTGCGGGTTAAATCTATTCAGCTCTCGCCTGAAATTAGGAGGTGGAAAGTACATCACTGTGGGACGGAGTATAAGCTGGTTCATGTATTCCCTTCTTCGCACTAATTACATCTTCTCTGTTCCTAATAATATCATGTTTCAAAAAGGTATGAGCGCTTGCCTAGTTATTGCTGTCCAAGTTAAGTAGAACAGTGCATTCCGGAGTTGTATAAAATTTTTACGATTCTCCGACTTCGAAATCTTCTCGTCTATTTTTCATTCAGCTTAAATGTAATGCAGGATACTTTAGTCTTACGAACGAGCTAAAGTAGGAGCGCTTGTTCATCACAACGCAGGCGAAGGTGGGCGCTAGAGCTCTTTGACTTCGGCTCCCTATATCTGACATTTCTCTTCTGGACCTCTTTTGCTAAAACTCTCGTTAGCAAGCTGGTCTTGTAATATTACGCCTCACATGCCCGCATATTCGGTGTTGATAGGTTCGTGGTGCTAAGCAGAGGTCATACTGAAAAAGCTAAAGTTTCTACATTTCGGGTGCCTACTCATTGATCCTCCTAAAATAAAAACTGTCCAGCAGGGATGATTCTGGCATTCCTTCCTCTCGCTCTTTCTTCTCTTCTTAGTGCGGTCACTAGGACCTTTTATGTGATTAACAATTTGAGCAGGTGCGATAACAAGCATATCGGCTCTTGATATACCATGTAGGAAAGCGTTTAGGGAAGGCGCTTGCCGATCTGTACATCTCCGCACCTCTCTGGGTTTTGAGGATGGTCTTCACCGTGCTGGCTCCCGAAGCACCTGATCTCTGTCGTGTATCAATCTGCTACTAGTTATTATTATGTCTCAATACGAAATGACTGGTCCCCTTTAGTGGCTGCCATCGCAATTTCGCTGCCGATTCGAAAAAAGAAAGAAGCAGCACTTGATCTAAATAACTATTGCCCTCAGAGAGCTCTCTACTATGTATTCGCATCTAAATCTTGAAGAAAGCTTCGTCTCGAACTCTTGCAGTCTCGCGTAGGGCGAACATCTACTGGAAATAGTCCTCAATTCTACTGCGCGCGTCTTGGCCATCGTTGTTAATCGCTTTCGGGCGCTTTCGGAGGAGGTCTACTGCCTGAACTCCTATTCATTAAATTGCTAGACGTAATTCTCATGCGTTTCCAGGGACGAGGGACTGTAGCCGGAGACTAGCTTGTGTGCGCTAGTTCCCCAGACAGCATCGAACCGGAGCTCATGCACGCACGTCACTTGCTGCTCACGAGCAAAGTCTACACTGTCTATTGTATGGGTCTCCGTCTCCTCCTATTGCTTACTTTATCATAAGTGTTTAGCTCTCGAAGATCCGCGTAGATATCGGTGCAGGTAACTGTTCTTGCTGTATACCGGGCGACGTTTTTGCTATTCTCTACTGTCGAATATCGCGTGTGTCATTCCTCATAATGTTGTCATGTATTTCGTAACTGGCTGTTTCTTATGTCAGTAATGCTCTTGATGACGCAGCGCCACATCATAACTGCTATCAGGAACCTCGATAATGCGAATGACGACCCTGGCTATTTACTGTCGTAACACTCATTTCAAGGGCGACTCTCGTAACTTTCTACTTCTAATTGCATCTTCGTTGATAATCTTCGGGGAGTCTTATTCTCCGCGGAGGGCTTGAATGCGATAGTAGAGGTTTCCGACGCGACGGGGATCGATCGTCAAAACTTAGGTGAAGATGTGTAGTCTTTAAGAGTCAACTTCTAGAGAATCTCCACTCTAAGATCCATCGAACTTGATCTCCGTATCTCTTGGTTCGACACGGCCTCTACGTCGTGCCGCTGTTGCGACATATAACTAAATAATTTCTTTGGCCTTAACATTTAACAAAATAATTAGAAAAGTTTGAACAACAAACATTCTTAGTCTAAACAAGTCGTTGCATTAGGTTTATGGAGGTTCAGGGGGCCGTCCTCGAAACGGTGCGATGGTTATGTGTTGAGGTTCACATGCGAGATAGTCCTTTGTTTCATTCTACTTATCCGGAGACGTCTAGCCATGCTATAAAATAGGCAGTGTCGTCATTTACAGTCCGCATAAGTAATTTGAGAGTATAACTGGCTATGTCAATCTGAGGCGGCGCGCTGGGCTGTGTCACAGCGGGGGTTATGTGGAAGGGCTCGGCGAGTCCACAAGGCAAAAATGAATTCTTAATAGTCAACGTGGTATTCTGGGATACTATTCCACAGTTGCACTTGGACCCTTATTGATTCGGCTGCGATGTTGGTCGTGCGTTATCTCCTTTCTAAAGTAAGGTACCTGATAGGAGTGCGGGCAACGGCCGCATATGCTCGCGAGCATATTCACAGTTCAACTCGGTCTCGCTAAAGACCCACCATTGGTAAGTTCCGTGTCGGTAGCTAAAGGATGGCTGGTCATCTGGCCAGTGGTCTAATATATTTTGTACAGGGTAGTTCGAGCGCTATGGTCGTGATGTCGGTCTGCTTCTTTCTCTGGCAGCCGGAGGTCTTGTTACTGTGAAGCTCTGTCCACTGTACGATGCTGTTTGCTAGTGCAAGCTTAATCGGTGCACTCGAGCGAGCGTCTGCAAAGCTGCCGATCTGGTTCTCCATGCCAGTAATTGCATATTGTGAGTCGTGGAGTACCTGTACTCCCTCTTGAAGTAGGCTGCTGCGTAACTGGTAGAATACTAGATAAAATATATTCGTTAGTATATAGGACATTAATATATTATATTTATAGGTGAGCTGAGAGCAAATTACTATTTATCATCTCACTTACGGGTGTATAAGTGAGGGTACACCAAGTAGGGATGACGGTAAAGTTCTGGCAGCCCTGTCTGGATAGAAGGACTTGACGCAAGCACGAAAAGGTAGATCGCTAGTAAGGGTATAGGCGGTGATCAGGGTGCAAGCTTGATTAGGATGGATGGGGTCAATGACCAACTGGATCCGCAGCTAAGTGTGATACGAGGCTGCTGACGAGGATACGGGAGGGTTTGCTATGGCGATGTAATTATATCTATTTAAGATTTATATACTAATATATAATGTAAATTTGGTTATGTATCGCTAGTATAACGATCAGTATATAGTCTTTATATATGTATATATAAACCTGAGGCAGTATATATAATAACAGTTATTATCCTACACATATGATCGATCTATTTCATTGAATAATTAAATATTAAAGGATATTATATATAATAATTATATTAATTATATATAAATAATATAATCATAGAGTGGATAGAGAGGTGAGTTTATATAAAGATTAGCGTATGTGGCCAAGCTCAGATTTTATATGAGTATACCTGTATATGGTAGGTGGCATAGGTGATTGGTATAGTAAGCGCTGAGATATTGAGACGAGTTATATCTAGAAGCGAGCAAGCATTGTATGGAGCATCATTAGATGCATCAGTTATGTGTCAGTTAGTGAAAGATGTTGGTTAACAGGAGTAACACTGATGATGATATATATATATTAGTGTTAAATATAAGGCAGCAATTATATAGATACTATTACTAATTATTGATTAAGCAGCCATAAATCGCACATTAGAATAACGTATAATATCAAATATATATATATCTATATATATATAAAGGTTATATGTAATTTGTATTGAAAATATATAATTAATAGTATATCAGTATACTAATAGTATATACTATATAATGCTGTATCTATAAATTCACTAGGTCTTATTAGATAGCAGGAGAGGCGAGATGATAATAGTTGGAGATAAAGTGTGAACCCCTGATCAACAGTCACTTGGAATACAGGGCGTAGCGTCATGACGGTAGGCTGATAAGGGGACACGTGTTTGTAGGATAAACTAGAATATGATGTTTCATGTTATTCTGTTAATTCTTATATTATTACCGCGAACGTTTGGACGGGAGGCTGTCACTGTTCGCATGGACATCACTAGCAAACAGATGTATTATTATAGTAATCATCGAAAAAATGGGATCCTCGTAAAGGATTCAAAACAGTTCGGAGTCGCGACGGCCGTGACCGGAGGGAAGGCTTTTGAGACTTCTGATTCCGCTCGCTAACCGGGGCATTCCTGCATGAGCAGGCGCTATAGCGCCAGAGCACGCAGACGCTCAGGGCGGTGGGTCTAGCAACGAGTTCATCCCGATTTGCGGTCACACGCTTGGCAGGAGGGCATCGGAGTGAAGGAAGTTGTCGTGCGCGGAATTCGTGAAATTATCTTTATTGATCGTTTAGTCGTATAGTATCACTAATTAAATTCTATTATGAGTTATTATTATTAGATAAGTTTTATATATAATATTATCGAAGTTGATATGATTTATTATTTAAGGTAGTCTCCAGATAATGATTGATTATGGGTTACTAGCTAATAGTCGTTAAGGGACCAGCGCTCCGCGGCTCACCGAGCCATCAGCTCGGGCTCGGATTGCAGGTACACGGTGTGATGTTATAGTAGTTAGTACAAGGGTTATCGGATCTGGTGCACAAATGGGAGGAGCAAGACGAGCAGACGATAACAATACGTGCTCACACCAAACCAGCGGCTTGACCTTACGCCTTGGTATGGTCCCCACCGTGGGAGGGCATACATGTGGGCGCATTCACAAGAACGAAGGTGGTTTGGGTAAAAAACAAACAAACAATTGTGTCGGTCTCGGAGAGGAATTAAGAAGAGATTCCAGTAAAGAGAAGGTTTGTAGTAGACGGTGTAACTAGTCTGTGCTGTGCGGGGAGGGGAGAGGCCCGAGGCTGGACTACAAGGGTGGTCCGTGTTAAGTCTGCGTAATTCCGGTAAATGTGGTTGTTATCAGTTCTCTTTATGAGACCTTATATCCGCTTAGAAGTCGATCGTAGAGTTAGTGTGATAGATATTGGAATTCGTAAGGGACTAATCAACCTGTAGTTGCACAAACGCACGTATTTATAAGACACCCCACCTCACAGAAGTGCAAACAAAGAGAAGGTAAGAAGATTAAGAACACTAAAGAAGGAAACGTGGAATACGGGGGGTGCCTAGAGAGGATGCTGGAGTTTAGCATCAGCATGGCGAGATCCACGTTGGTGCTGGGGTCGTGCTAGGGGTCTCACACATTTATTGCTGTAGGGAATACATAGACGCAGGTGCTTTGTATCTAATTGTCTTGTAAAGAAATTAAATGTGTTCTAAGGAACCAGAGAAAAAAAATTGCAAACTTTTCACTAGCAATAAAATATTGATTTTTGATTTTTATGGTCTATAACCAGATTGCTCAGATATCCTGCTACATTAAAGCACACTCAGATGGAAATACTGAGAGATCTCTGTTCACCGCACAGCCAACCATATCACACAGTTCATCTATCTACGATGTGGGCTGGAGGATCATGGATTCTATTGGATACCTACGTCAGATGCTACCATGGTGAATGAGCTGTTGAAGGGCTAGGGAGTCATAATTTTTCGTTAAGCGTAATGAAGTCCCCATAAAACATACCCAAAGTTTAGCAGATCGTCAAAGCACCCCCCACATCTATCTACGCCTCAGAACCACTGTTCAATGCACATCAATGGGGACTAGAGTAGGTGGATATTGTACTATTGAAGTCAAGCTGCTTCGATACACACTACATAGTTTTATGTGATCAAGCGAGATAGATCCAGATTGCTATGGGGGGGGGATGTTTTTACATGCCTAACTTAGCGAGTACTCATAACATTCAAGCCACTCATTTTGGATTGCCACCACTGCGTCCTGATAAGGTAATCGGTTGATCTAAGTGGTGATCTATCTCGATCTATTGTAGATTAAGAGTTGTTCACTATGATTCTATTGGATTTAGTCAAATTTTTTAATAGAATTGTAATGTTGTGCTACAAAAATCAGTGATATCAGTATTCGACAACGCAATCCATCCACCTCTCCGACCAGGGTGACACCTCTGTGACTATTGATGACTCTACGAGGGAGCCTTAGTAGAGATGCGTGGACTGGCGTCGGTATTTGTAATTGAAAAGATCCACGTTCTCAGTCCAAAGCTAGGAATATATCAATCGTTAATACCTTGCCAAGTCGAAGGAGATATTGTTAAATTCAAAGAGCCTATTTGACCCTTTGTACGCACGCTCTCTGCTGACCACGTCTTGGATCTATTGGGAGCTATCGATCTATTGGGATCTAAGGGTCAACATGTTTGTACTTTAAAAGTAGGGTATTTCACGCTGTATACATAGACCCAAATTCAGGAGATCATCGCCATAATTAAAACGCCCCACGCATCCACCTCACCTTCTGTCACTCTACATGGCAATACAACCTTGATCTAGTTTGGACTATTGGGAGCTATGTAAGTCGCCTATCACATTTTAGATATCCTTTTGGATACAACATAACAACATCAAGGTTCGTGTGCTAACCAAAGTATCAATCAATAGTGTGAACGTTAAGGCAAAGCTTGTCTACGTATAAATAAAATTACTTTTAGCATGGTTGATCGACGACCACTGTAACCATAACATTGAGGGTAGCCGAGACGAGCCACTCACCGCACCAAATCGCATGGGGCCTCTAACAAGCCACGACTTAACAACAAATTAAGCTAACTGATAGCGGCATAACAATCTAACGGTAGTGATAGCTATTGGTGTCAAAGCCATGAACTCAGAGAGTATCAATACATTAATGCGTAAATATGGGTTTATACACACACAACATTTGGGACTAGATCTGAGTGGCTCACGGGGTATGTATCGTACAACGCGATATTACTAAAAGTAATATGATCACAGTGCATATAGAACGATACATGACGGTCTAAGCCAGTTAAGACTAAGAAATAGCAGTGGTGTACGATCCCGAGTCAAATCTCCATCACGAGACACACAGTGGAGGGGTACGGACCATCATCCAAAGACAGCATATAAGAGGAACTGGTAGTGAGTTAATCAGGAATTCAAAACTTAACACCAGGTAAAGGTAACATAGACTCCTGGGCATGGCTCAAAACGGGTAACCTATTAGTCTTATCTTCATGGGATAATCTCTACGCAATATTAATGGTTAATGCTGTACACTGGGATACAGTAACATTTAGCCTAAAAATATCATCGACGAGACATTTGGGTTAGTTATCATAGTGGATTAGGATATACTCATATAACGAGGCACAATAGGCCGAACACGATTTATGGAGTAGATACGTACCGGCACTTGGCGAATCGGGCGTGGTGATACGCATAGGGGCGTTGGTATGGTATAGTGGTATGATGAGTGGTGCTGGGTGCTGTGGGTGAGAGGGTTAATCAAAGCTTTTAATGAGCGTGGAGCGGCTCGGGAAGGCGTGTATTCGTGAGACCTCTGAAGGCTGCGGTTAAGTGATGTTTGCGGGGGGGGAAGGATATATGGAGTATATTTGCTCTCTTCTCGCGATTTCGAAGTGACAGTAACCAGGTTTCCAGATGGAGTGAGGACTTGGAAGGTGTCTGAAATGATGGAAGATCGGGCTGGAAACCTGGACACCCTGAGTCGATCTACTATAGATAAGGCTTAAACAGTATCTAGTATGACAACGCGTGTGGAAAGTACGATACTGAGGATACAGCAGACAATATGCGGTAAGCCCTTTAGTGGAGGGTCTTGAGGCTATGAATATTGAGATTGATGGGCCCCGGAGCCCGTATCGAATCGTGTGTGCCTCGGAGATGTGCCGTAATCTACTTCGTCGTAAGTCATCCATTCTCGGTCATTGGTGTTGGGATAGTCGTCGAGGTCTTTATATATACGTGCGGGAATTCTTATGTCGATTGAGGGTACACATTGCAGATGCCGGGATTTCAGGCCCTGTCGTGTAGCATGGCAACTGGGTGGAAACGCTGTGGGGACGGCTCCTACGCAAGCGCGGATTTTGACCGTCTAGCGCAGCCAATCGGTCGTACCTCCATTAAACCAGGCATGCGATGTATCAATCTGGAGTTTTATAGAATGGGAGCCCAGAGTGGAGGTGTGCTCTACTAAAGTGTGCTTAAAATACTGATGACTGGATACGAGCTGGTCGGGGATGACACACCACTATCGTCGTCTAGCTGCAACCACTGTATAAATCTGCTCCGTTTGGAAGTAATCTGACTTGATAGGATAGCGTAAGGGACGCGCCTTATTAGCTGATGTGTCGACAAGGAGCAATCGATGGAATAAGGGCTGGTGAAAACGTGATAAGCAGTAGTCAAGATGTCTACCATAACTGGAACTGTTAGTCAATGAGATATTGAACTTAGACAGGGGAAGCTAAAAGTACAATCCCATTTTTAAAGACAGTAATTTGTCATTGGGAAAGTGTGACCGGCGCGTGAATACAGGGCGTATAATATAAATTACAGCTTACCGCGAACCACGGGCTGATAGTGAGTTACGAGAAGCTTACCAATTGAGCTTATTGAGAAGGCGTACGAATCTCCCTACCGCACAGTCGTGCCAAGACAAATCGTTAGCGGTAGAAACCCGGATTATGGTTTACTCTCCACGGGCGTGGGCTGCAGGCGGTAGACGTTAGCCGCTTCATGGGTGACCGGAGCTAATCAGCAAGGATGTGGGCGCGTTGGGTCGATGATCGATTCCAGTATTGCTAAGTACCATAAGCTCGAAGGTTGGGACGGTAAGAAGAAAGTTTATCATTCTCTCTAAATATCAGTATCATCCCCACTCCCGCCTTTAGAAAGCTATTAAATTTGCTTAAAGAAGCACTCGAAAAAAGAAACTTCGAGTAGCGTTTCCTGTGCTCAGGATGATGGTTGGGACCGTGTTCGGTTTGAAAGGAGAACTACACAATAATGCGGATACCCTTGGCTTCGTTCTACCCTATATGGATCATAACAAGGAAAAGTCACAAAATTACACTCCGATGATCGCTGGGATACAGCTCGTTTCAAAGCGTGGTAACTAGGGCATACGAGCTGTGATTAACACGCGGGGAAAAACTGTACCGACAGAGGTTTGTGGGTGGGTGTGAGAGTTCTGATCATTTTAGATTCAACCTGTGCCAATTAGTGTATTATGAGTCCTGTTCATTCATAGCTTGTCCATCAATCCCGGCTCGGCAAGTGCTAAGTCTACACACCAAATTTGATGGTTATTAAGCCGTGGCTTACAGTAAGGTGCAAAAAGTGTGGTACTCTCTATGGGTGTCGGGGAGACTCGAATTTGAGCTCGCATTGGTAGTTGTAACTAGGTCGCCGCTCTCGCGGAACGTTTCTCCGACTGGAAGCGGGCGTCAAATTGCTGGTTCCTTGGTGTCCGAAGTGAGCGCGGGAAATGCGAACCATGGTGCCGGAGACCTACCGTCCAGATTTAGAAGGGGTATGTACCAATATCGGGTGGGTTATGTGATTACAATGGAATCTTTTAGGCATTAATTTATGTCAATAGTGAAGCCCCGCGTGACCCTGACGCTAGATAGATCTTTAACGTTGGGCGGCCGTAACTGCTATATATTTCATGACTGTCCGGGACAATAGCGGACTTCATACATTATGACACCAGTTTTGGATGGATTGCTTATAGTTACGAAGATAGGGACTCTTATAGGGCGATTTTAAGGCGGGACTTCTGAGTAGGAGTCAGTCTATTTCGGTAATGTCAAGTATCTTCTGGGTGGGCGAGTGCGATTTATATGAATTGACGATCTCGAGAGTAGTTGTGATGCATGGTGGTGTGTTGAGTGGCCTAATTACTCGTTTATCGGTCAACGATTACCGGTACTGGTCTAGTCTAACTGCTATCTGCTTCAGCGGGCCAGAGAACGGCTGTTATGGCACGGAACGGGACTTCGCGCCCTGCTGTTTATATCTTCATTGTATAAATTTGCAGGTGCTATAGGCCTGTGATGAGGGAGGTCGACGGTTGCTACGAGTCTTTCCATGACTTGCGTGGGGACGGTCGGGCATAATAGAGCTGAGATTTGAAATCTGCCAGCTGGTCGCGGAGGCACTGATCACGTGAGATGCCTTGGTTGAGAGATATTAGCGCGATTGGTGATCTTTGCGCTGTGCGTTGCCGCCCTGTAACTATTATCAAGGCGACCAGTCGGGTCACACACGGATAGAGAGAGGATGATCGTGCGGCGCCGATGACTGGATAGCTCTAATTCTCTTACAGACGGTCACCATTAGCGTCAGAGCAAATCGTAAAAAGTATCTTAGACAAGCGCCGATCTCTTATACATACGAACAACCTGATCCTCTGGTGAGGATGCAGGTTGTGCATGTGTCGATGTAGAGAATCATAAGCGTTGATGACCCTGATGGGCGAGTATACCTAGTCAGTGATTTTAGCTCGTCCTAAGGTCGGGATTGTTACAGCTTTATCGGCGTAGGTATAGACTTTGTCAGCTGGGAGGATTACCTCTTATTCTACTGCTGACGACATTCTCTGGCGCATCCCACTGGGGGGCAGTCCAGCGAGCCGTGGCTCATGCACCGGTCGATGGATGGCTCCGGTGTACTGAAGTAGCACAATTATACAATCCAATATGTGACATCCATACGGGGCTAAAGATCGGGATAACTAGCGTAGTGATAATTGGCTTATCGCTCCACCTCGTGCACGAAATGTGAGTGCCCTAGGGCCAACATACTCAAGGGGGACTCGATGTTGGCAGTTGGTGACACTATGTTCGGTGCTGCACTCGTATTCGGGATGCTTCCGGCGCATTGTTGCCGCAGTATGGGTGCGCGACAGATACCGATTGTCAGTCAATACAGTAAATCTGTGTATCCGCTGGTCTGCGGTCCGCAGACCTGTTTCTAATGTTTGATGGTTGGCGCGCGAGGTTATACAGGGCAAGTCTGGAGGAGATGGAAACATTAATTTTTTCCCTGAGGAGATGTCCACTAAATCTGCAGCGATTTAAGGGGCGAGTTCTGGCTACAGAACAGATAATTTGGGGATTTATTTTTGATGACTCGTATAAGAACCTTTCAAGGGAGTATTGGCAGAATGTCTATATGATATCCTTACTGGATTACTGTGAAGATTGATCGGCGAAACAATGTAGCCCGGTATAAAGCCGTTGGCACGAAACTAACTGACAATTTACGTGCGTATCCGGTGGTAAGGGTTCGAGACGGACGTCATAAACGACCGATGTTACGCGATATAGCGTCTGGTTTAATAGTAGGTTGGCAGTGCGGACAACTCGTGAACCGGATGTCTGGAACACAAGTTAGGCATGTAGCAGTCGGTCAATCGAATTGCAATTAGGGGTCGAGACGTCGCAATATGATCTGCTTTTGGTCTGTGCGTTTGTGTGTCTCCGTTTGTGACGGTGCGGCTGAGATGGTGATATCGCGCTGTCGCGATTTAGCTCCTTTATCGTAGGTCGGTTTTGCTCGTATGTTCGCTCTGTATGTTTGTCCAGTCTTTTTTTTCTTTAGGCTATTATGACGCTTTCCTCTCGGCCGACGTGCTCCCGCTTTATCGGCTTGGAGTGGGGAATAGGAGAGAAGTGATGGAAGAGTTCATCGTGGTTTCTCTTCTGGAGCGGAAGTATGGGTTAGGAAATACCTTAAATAATTAATAGTTTTTTAAACATCTACCGAAATGAAAAACACCACAGTTAGCAAGCTATAGTTGGAATCCAGAATATCATACGTGAAAGCGGATACTTGAGCGGTGATACTGACTGACCCCCTATTGATTTCCTAAGATTTCATTGTCTCAATCGGTTCATTCCGAGTTAAGAGGATAGCGTTGAATGGGTAGTATACAGTGAGTGCATTATTTTCCTTTAGTGTTTTTCGTTGTGGATCGCAGATCATCCGGATGACAGTGTGGTCGTAACTGTCTCTCAAGGCGTGAAGAACTTCAGGAAGACAACGCTTATGTATATCAGAGAGATTCATAAAGATTGATCTAGAGTCTAAGGGCCAAGAAAACAAAAACATGAAATAGACGAAAGAAAGATAAATGAAATGTGAGTTGGATAGGGGAGCCACTCCGTGGAGAGGAGGTATGGCGCAAAGGTTGAGAATAGCGTTTGAAAAAAGGAGCGTTGGAACGTTGCTGTGGAGGAGCTGGAGGGGAGCAGGGAAAGATGAGCAACCACCGTTGGTGAACGGAGGAGGTCAAGGAACGCCCGAATAAAAACAACAAACTAAAAAAGATGAGCGAAACATCGAGCTGCACGCTGATGAAGGACACTGGATGTCTTATGTCACGGAGAGATGCGTATTGTATACGGTTGGGTACGTCATCGCCCTCAAGAAATGGTAGCAAGAGAATCGGATAAAAAGAGGCCGGGAAGAGTCAGAGGAGTAATGAGAGGAGAGAGAGAGAGAAGGAGAGAGGAGATGATTGATGGCCAACACCGCCACACCGAACATACCAAAAAAAGGAACAAAGACAAGAGAGATCCGTGGAAGAGAGGGAGAAAAGAGAGAGAAAAGAGAGATGAATAAGACGGGAAATAAGAGGGACAGAGAAGGTATGTAAAGAAGCGCATTAACACAACGGGCCCTCCCATCTTTTGTTGTAGTGGCTTTTACATAAACACGCTCCCGGCACGGCTCCACACCGTTGGGACTCATCGCATACCCCTCATGCGGCGGGATAGAGGTGATGGTGCCGCCGGAGGAACCAATAAATCGGAGGACACGACCTAGATTTTTGATGTCTATTATTGAGACCGTGCGGATGAGGGAGGACAGAGTGCTGGGGGAGGTGGAAAATTGGATTTGTACGTGCAGCAATGTGGAGGAAGAGGAGGCAGTTTACGGAGAAAGAAGTTTATCTCAAAAGGTAAGGCTTGCGGGTTTTTTTTTTGCGGGCGGGAGACAACTTGGTGAGCGACTCGGTGTGGGTATGTTAGAGCTGTAGGATTGGTGAGACAGTTCGGCACGGCGAGCAGGGCTTCAAACAAATGAGGTATACTACCTAAAGCTACCTCCTGAGTGGATATGTGCTGGATGAATAGGTAGAGCATTCGAGCCGATGTATTGCGGTACGAGAGCTATTTGGTATATACATATACCACAGATTTCATCGAAGCAACGGATTATATAAGTGAAAGGAGATTCTTGGTATTTGTAAAATTACAGGGGGCATGATTCGCCCGGTAATACAATTACCATTATATGTATATGGGTAGAAAGTGAAACGGAACCGATGGTTAGTGAGAAGACTAAGGAAGGTGAGGATATACACCGAAAAGTCTGGGCAATGAGGAAGTAGCATTCGGTGGGCAAGGAAAAGAATTAAGGGGACCAACGGGATCCTGGTCTTCTAGTTTAAGACGACGTCTTGGTAGAAAATAGACATTGGGACAGTCAAATGTTGGCGGTGGAGGCTGCAGCGCGATTTTCACTTACATGGGATCTACAGAAAGCTTTTGCATTTCGGTGCCAAGAGATAGGTTGTGGCGGATGTATTCTAGAGGAGGAAATACTGGCTAGATTCTTGCCGGAGGGTAGAGTGATTTGCATGTAAGTTAGCAAGCAACAATTTACAATGCAAAAATTGATATGTGAGTGTGTAACGTGCAAGGTGAGAGACCGGGGAGAGTCGACATTCGTAGGAAAATGGAGAAGTTGGGGTTGGACAATCTGACGACTCGGGGGTGAAGCGCATGGGAGTTTGTGTTATCGCCCCTGTTCGTTCCATTGCATACTCGCATAGAGGGTAGATTTTTAAAGTAATTTACAAAAGCAGAAATGGATTAAGAACAATGATGGTGGCGTACATAGTCTTGTGAGCATAACGCTTCGACTTCGATATTAAAGTAAGGTGCTTTGCTGTATCTTGGAGTCCGCTGAAGGGAGTGGCAGGGACATGTCAGGAGGGACTCGAAAGGTGAATATTATTGTATTTACGTGGGAGGGGAAGCCTGAAGGAATTTGCAATAAGAAGACTCTATGGTTATGAAAGGTAAAGTAGACGAGAATAGAGATTGAAGAAGGTTTAAATTCCAGGTATGATTGGTAGTAAATATAAAAGAGAATGACAAGTTTTCTAAGTATCAGTGTCATTTCATAGATCTAGGCTATAGTGTGGTTCACCACGAATATTAGGTGGAGGAGTAGGGAAAGTATATAGCCGCAAAGGCAAGTGAAATCGGTAAGAGTGCGGAGTGACTGAAATCACCTGTGGTTTCTTATCTTTTTGGCTCGAGGGTCGAAAATGTGCCCCATTTTCTTTGGGCAGGGCATAAAGAATAATTTCTTAAGGAGATCAAATGTACTACTCGGCCACTTATTGACTGCATACGGGCGGGAAAAATGTTCCTATTCCCTGGGGGACTGAAATCGGGTATGCGTTAAACAACCGCTTTCAATGTTAATTGAATGCTTTTCTTTCAACGCAATGCAAGAATAGAAACAAGAAATACTCTACGAAACTGAACCAAATCAACCTCAAAGGGTAATATTCTCGTTTAGACAGCATACAACCAACGAACACAACCGACCCAACTACAACAATAACGTAGTATCTAGTGAAAAATAAGTTCTTTAAATCAAATATAGTAACCTGGTATACATTTTTCACAGTTAATTCCAGTTGTATCGGACCAAAAACTAAGAATATACTTTACAATAACAAAATCAACACACCTGACGCACGAATAAACTATTAACTTTAAAACTTCCGCGCTTAACAAAAGTAAACTACATAACCTCATACAAAACGTAACCCGATCACCAGCTTTCAAGCATATCTCTAACAGTTCAATGTTAATTTAACATTACATGCGTTAGAATATTTAACAAAACTTGTTACATAACCATATCTAAGCCACATATATCTTGGACAAAAATACTTAGCTAACTGTACACTTTTTTACCATCAACGCGTCGTAATAATTCAACAAAAATCATTTCATAGCTCTCGTCTTAAATATCATAATCCCCCCAAACGGAAAAGTGCAAGGACTAACAAAGTTTTAGACCAACTCATAACATAAAAACTAAAATTTTTTACCTGACGCATAACATCACAAACTACAGTTCTTTGAATAAAATATACCAGTAAAGCGTAAGAGTTTACAATACTAAAAATCAACAGTCAAATTAAAATCATGTAAAACTCAGGGAACCGCCCATTCCTGCAGTACCTACCATGTCCTTACCTCTTGTGTTTCCTGTTTGCTGCAAGCGCGTAATCCATTTTCGGATCGAGCAACAGGTAACGACGTATTATCTATACAAATCCGCTTAACAAAAGACAATCTCTAGATGACCAGCACTCGACACTAAATTGACACTATCTTCATAAAGTGTCACTCGTCTCGATATAACATCATTTGAAGACTATGAATAGAACGTAACCTTACGCAAAATCTCGGGCAAAAGCTCTGAACATTTACTCCCACAAACCTTATACCAAGACTCACGTTTCACACAGACCTGTGCAAATCATCGTCAGGTAACATCAAGTAAATATCTTAACAAAAACTCATCATTTCTCATACAGAAATCTATCAATCTCAACACTGTCTGTTAAGTAATATTTAACATAACGTGCTAAACTTACGAAACATCAGTTTCATAACCCAAGAGTACTTATAGCACTACATTTGGTCCACTCGATAGAAACCCTAAGGGGGTTGCGCCTTGGAAGGATGTGAATCTTGAGAGGGATAACACACCCCTCGAAGGGTGAGCGGCTTGGGCCTCACCGAAGGGCTGATGCCTATCTCCTTCTGAAGTCGTAATGTCCCGCTTAAACCCCCTTGGGGTGATTCCCCTCAAGATTCACATCTTCAAGGGGCGCCATCCCCCCCCTGGGTCTCTCGGAGGTGGTGTTTTGCTAGATACTCTTGGGTTAATTGAACCTGTTATTCGTAAGTAGGTACGTTATTTAAACATTACTATGTACAGGATTCATTATGTGAGTTAAGCTAAGAAATGCTATTTTGTAAGATCTCACGTGATTTAACCGCACGTGATGGGTTTCGATACGAATAACGTGACTAGGTAAGTTTTTGTTGAGGTCAACTTGTCAGGATTCCCGAGAATCCTGGCTAAATTCTAACGCTTTAGTCCTAGTTCAGAATACTTTTAACTCGAAGACGTGGTTGACACTTGAGGGAAGAGATAGTGGTCAATTCATAGGTCGAGGATGCCTGGTATTCTTTCATCGATTCGGTGTCCTTTGTGAAGCGATTTGTAGATAACTATCGGTACCCTTTGCGATCCCAAAATATCCTCGAAAATAGACATGAAACAATAGGTCGAAGATCATGAACGGGGGATGGAGGACGCCGAATGGGTGTTCGTTTACTTGATTACTGAGTTACTGCTCTTAATAGTCAGTTAAACATAGCTTTACGTGAATTTGATTCAACAAACTTATTTATGTAGTCACGGATTAAAAATTTACTTTTAAAAATGTTTTTATTCTAGTTGTTATCTTGCAATATCCTTGAGATTACTATTTAGACGAGGTAGCCATGAATTTCTTGTTAATATTACCGAGTTGATGTAAAAATGTGTTATATTAGCAATATTTGTTGTCAGGTCATGATGCTTAGAATGTGTATAGTCTAAATTTTGTTAAATATTACGATTTTAATGTAAATTTCACGATTGAATTTAATATGCTGAAAAGTTGCAATAGGTTGTTTTGTATGAAGGTTTGTAGTTTCTGGTTAAGCGCGGAGTTTGTTAATGTATAGTTTCGGAGTTAAGGTGATGTCAGTTTGCTCCATTGTATTTCTAGAATGGTTCATCGCTAATGTTAGTTTATTAATGTAAAACAGAGTAACTTTGCACATATTTCGTTGATTAGTATAAAAAGAACTTATTGTATGTATTGTGTTGTTGTTGTTTGTTGTGTTGTTGCTGTCTAACGAGAAAATTACCCTTTTGAGTTGTATGCGTTCGCTTGTTGCGTCGTATTCTTGTAGTTTCTTCTGATGTGTGAAAGAAAGAACTCATACCATTTAAGGGTATTCGCATACGATTTCCGTCAGTAAAGACATTTCCGCTGTCTGGTACGATTACATCTTCCTCGCATCTCTTAACTGTTTGATCTTTTCAGAGAGCTACGTTTATTTCCAACGAATGTTCCATTTATAATTTAATTCGTTCAACGGATGAATCCGATACATGCTTTGTATCCAGTCCAAGTCATATATAGACCTTTATCATGTTGTGAAGAGTCGAACAAGATACTCAAATTGCAGCAGGATGGATAGAGGATAAATGGTGTGTCATCTGGTATACGAATACAGATGAAAATCTAACTGGAAAGATTAACGTGAGAGTTTCTAATAGAAGACGTTGTGTTTCGCTCGTGTGACGATATTAAAACCCTTGATGTACGCAACTACTGGAAACCTATCGATTGTGTAGCCTTCAGACTACGTGTATAGTTCACAGTTCGACCATTCTGGAAAATAATTACAGCATTTCTTAAAAATACAACCAACGAATTAAACCATCGCAATCTTACGATGTTGACATACTTGGATGGACTTAATATCTTATAGCACATGGTAAATCATGAGTTTAACATCCAAAACAAGTGGTACCCCTGATAGTACTTCGTATTACAGAAGCCTTATATAACTATCATCTGGATGGATTACTCTCTTTGTATGAGCAGAGAATGCGGTCCGAATCAAAATGATGCTGGAAAAAAGGTTTAGCTGCTGCTTGAAGGCAATTTATATTAATTCCTTTCAATAGGTTTGAAATTTTTTCAGAGAGATATATAGAACTACCAACTTGAATCCTTGAATAATTGATTAGATGAATAATTGATGTGAATATACAGCATATTGTATGAGTAAATGTTTTTATCTGTATTTACTATAACTGTTTCAATGAAATATATGTTATAATATGAAAGTTTAAATTCCCTCGTAAGTCGCTTTATTGACTAAGTGTTAATGATAGTGTTTATTCGTCTGTTGTTGTGTGTTAAGTATGTTATGTCATAGTTTAGCTTTACAGGGAAAACTTTACGTTGTTTGTCTTTAACCATTTGGTATTATGCTGGTTAGGTACGGTGTTAAAAATTTTTGTTAATATTACAGTCTTAATGTAAGGTTATTCCATCAATGTTCTTTATTGATGTGAAACCCTTGCTACGTTAGAGTATATTCGTTTGATTAATTATGATAATTAACCATGTGTGATAATTTTGCTAAATGGTTACGTATCAGTGTAAGATTAAACGTTAAATATGGTAGAGATATCCTGAAAAGTAAGAATAGGTTCGTTTTGCATGCAGTGTAGTTACTGTACTGGTGTTAAGTTTGGACTTTGTTAATGGTAACATTTAATTCGTAGGCTTGTGTTAGGTTTGTCTTTTGTACATTATTTTTAGTCATGTTATGTTATGTTACTTTATTGATGTGGAAGACACATTTTGGGTACAATTAGAAATTGTTGAATCACTATAATGATAACCATGTTGTGAAAAATTTATTAATGAGCTGACTAGTTGAGTCTCAAGGTTGTGAGTTAGGATATCTTGACAAAGTGAATAGGCTACGTCCTTGTATGCTATGCTGAGTCATTTACTGTTGTATGTGTGGAACTGTTGTTATGGCATTGTCGGTTTGTCGTTTGTATTATATTAATAGTTCAGATGTGCTAAGTAAGCATTAAGATGTAAATCTTTGTAGTCAACATATATGATTATCTTTTAATAAGAACTTTGATTTATGTTATTTTCTTCCAAAATGATACTCGAAATGTGACCTGAATCAATAGTCAAATATGATTAATAGATTAGGGTGGGGAGGGGTACGGTGGTGGTTCGATTTACTGATTTACTGATTTAGGGTATGTAAAACGTTATCAATTTTAGTAAAAAAAATTGACCTTAACTCAATAGATCAGAATGTCAATTAGATCATATTAGATGCACGAACTGGCAGGAGGATGGGCATGGTTGTTAGTGTATTACTGATTTCTGATTTAGGGCTATGTAAAACATGTTAGATTTTATACAAAAAATTTGCCTCTTAATCAATAGAGTCCGAATAGATCAATAATCAATAGATAATAGCTCAACAGACTGTCAGAGGTTGGGTGGTGGTTTCTTTTACTGATTTATTGATTTAGGGTATGTAAAACAATAACAATTTTTAGTAATAAAGTTGACCTTACAATAGATCAATAGATATAAGTAGATCAGAGATCACAACTTCGCTCAGGAGGTGGGTGGATGGTTGTTCGAGTTTACTGATTTATGCTGTATGTATGGTATTGGTAAACATGGTAGACAGTTTACGATTGACCTTATCAATTAGATTCAATAGATCACTAGATCAATTGATCATGATTGGACAGGTAGGTAGGTTGGGTGGCATGGGTAGGTTGGATTTAGGGTATGTAAAACCACTACATTGTAGTACCCATTAGAAAAATTTGCACCTATCAATAGAAAAAACTACAAAGTGATACAATAAGAATCATAGAAACATAAAAAAGTAAAATCATTATTCAGAGCGATTAACTCAAAGGTAGATCTGCTTTTAAGATATTTACATCGCATCGTTCAAAAAAACATAAAAGAATAAAAATTATAAAATATAAAAAATTTATAAAAAAATTCTGAAACATCTTAATTATATCTGAATATCTAACACTCCAATAACTATTAAAACTCAGAATGATTCTATAAACAATCTTTATAACTCGGCAAACGGCACCGAGAGCCGCATTAATGTGCGAACCTTTCAACTCCTACTCTATGTATCAAGACGTTGCCTTTCAAAAATCCTTAATCCTTCTTCTCCTCCTTGTTTGCACTCTGTGTTTCTACTTTTTCCCCAGTCCGGGCTCCACCTAATGAAAGGGCCTATACACCGTGCTAGAAACCGGCTATCACTAAACCGATCAATAACTTGACGAAGACTAAAATCCGGTCGTCTATAACCGTTATAAACCCACAAACATTGTGTTGTACGAACAGTTTTTAGTTAACTACGGGCATAGCCGATAAAACGCCAGTGGCTTCCGACTTCCGGTGGCCGCGACCACTCCCAAATCCCATATCAAACTATTTTAGAAATTCAAGTTCGATCCGTCTCACCTAAAAATTGTCAGTCAAATTACGAAACCTTACGATTTTTTCATAGAGGGGTGTGGTCCCTCGTGGGAACTCAACGGAGTAACCTCGTCTGCGACGAGGTTTTGTCACACCATCTAACCCCGCTCCAAATTTTAACCAGATACGATACTCTAAACCCATTGAAGGATAATATAGCGGAAGCCGATAGTCTTGAGCTGGAAGCCGGTACGCCTGAAAGAAATCGAGTTAATAATTTCAGACTGTCAACTATTAAGACAAAGAATAAGATAATATTAATGAATTACAATTAAATAATAATAATAATAATTAATAATATAAACTTCAGAGGAATCGACGACGGAATTCGGCGGCGGTGCGTGTTGGCGTGCGGTGCGTGTACGGTGCGGTGGGCATGCGTGTTTGCGGTGCCGAAGGCGGGCAGGCATCGGAGTCGGAGTCGCTATCAAAAGTTGGGAATCCTTCGTTTTTTTCGATGTAAGTATATAAGAATATTCAATGCTGGAAATGTCGTAGCGAGCCGCGCGGCAAGCGCTCACTATAAACGAATAATACCTGAAATACCATGACAAATACAATTATCTATCGTCCTAAATATCTTCATAAAACACGTGTCCTTACTCCATCACGCTGATAAATGGACACTGCTACAGCTGTTATTGCCAAAAGTGCTTTGAATGGGTATACTACTATATATTTATATTAATATATACTATATATAAATTCGATATAAATATAGATATATTAGTATAATATATATAATATTTATATATATATATATATATATATTATATATTATAAATAATATAATTATATAACTATGGTATTATATATATATATCTATATAATAGTATATATTGTAAAATATTATATAATATTTATATATATAATATATAGATATATCATATTACTATAATATATTAATAGACTATATATATATATTTAATATTATATATATAATAAATATAAGAAATGTTATAGCTCTCTGAAGTAAATGTTTGTAACTATTGATCGGTTGTAACAATTATTCACTTCCCATATGGTTAGTGTTATATGTTAGTTTATTTAATTGTTACATTTGGGATTTCAGTAAGTAGTACATAATAAATACTAAATCAATAAATGAAATAATAAATAAATAAGATTAAATAAATCAATATTTATTTGGGTTTTTAAAAGAAAAAAGAATTGTCTTAATCTTTAAGAAATAATAACATTGGTCCTTTCCAGCTAACACGATCTTTAAGTTCACTTGATACTGCTTATGCAAATGTTTATTTCTAGAAAACTCGAGACTAGCATAAAGTATTACGTCAAATATATGTACCTTCCGTAAAAAACAGAATTATTCTAGAATAAATAACAAATCTAGGTATGAACAATTACGAAGCTTACTACTTTGTAACTTTCTTTCGGATATTTTAGTTTTGTATCTGCATCTTTACATTCACATATTCAGACATCACTCGTCTTGTAATCACTTCTAGTAATCTTAGCAGATACGTTCTGTGTCAGCAGGCGTTATTCTTGAAGATCTGTGTTAAGGTATCTGTATGATCCTTAGGAAAATTTAAGATAGTGCACAAAAACCATTGGTCTGATATTCACTCTTACTTCAATAATTAACTGCTTTGAACGATGCAATAATAGATTTTTTTTCCAAATTAGAGAACACAATTGAATAAGGTTAATTCATATACTAGAATTTATATTGCAATGGCCTCTGTGAAATCATAATTTTTTTTACCTTATTGGGATGCAAATTTCAATATATTAAAATAAATCATCTTCAACAAGATCTTGAAATTGTGGAACTAGCTTAAATTCTTGATTCATTGAAGTTGTGTCATACTCACAACATAACTAGACCGAAAGAAGATATTGTTAAAATGATTAAGAAAGAAATGTGGCAGTTTGTTTGAAATATTTATGATTTTGCCAATATGTTAACACTAAAGAAGATATCGATAATTACCTTTATTCTAAACTTGTTTATCTTCACATTAGGTCTGGACATCTGAACAAATACGTCTTGAATGTAGACATTTTGAGATATTTGAACAAAGTATTTTTATTTCTGGTGATGGGAAGGCAAATACTCATCTGACGTTTGTTATTAATTCTAGAAAGTTATATAATTGATTAATAAAGGAATCTCACCACCTTCAAAAATAGGGTCTGATTATGTATTTAAGTATAGTTTAAGTTTTTTAGCAACTTATTTTTGCATAGGATGATTTTAAGTAGAAGTTCGTTATGACACAATAATTTTAACAATCGTTAAAAGATTCTTAATATGGAGTCTCAACAAGATTGTATATAATATAATTTATTTCCTATATAAATTTCAATTAAAAGAATCCTTTTTTGTGAAGAAATGCTGGATCCTGGTATGAAGATAATAATGGAAGTTATACTCTATAACTTGCACGATTAAAGGATAAGTGGTTTAGATTTTACATTTCCTTATATATAATATTAATCATAATATAAAGGTTCTATAGTATAATATATATATATATATAAGTATATAAATATTAAATATATATAATTATATATATATATATAATATATAATACTAAATAGTATGATTATATATATTTCTTAAAATAAACTATATATACATTTACATAGCCATTCTCAAAACGTTTTGATAAATCAAAGCCATTAACAACAAAAGAATATATTAGGTATCAGAAGCCAGCAATAAGTTCGAAAGAATCTTTGACTAAATCCCACTATTCCAACTTCTGCCCTACCGATCAGTTAATGAATTGCTTCCTTAATTAGTACAAATTATTTTTACTATCAATAATATATCATATATATCCTAATTAATACTACTTGTATAATTCTATTGACTCCGATAATAAAAAAAAAGATAACATAAAAAATAAATAATATTAGTAAATATAATAAAAATAAATAAATAAAAGGAATAAATAGTAATATAAATTAATTATCTATAATAAAAATACAACACAATAACAATATAGAATATAATTAAGAAATATAAAAAATAATAAAAATATGATATAAATAATAAGAAAATAAAATATAATATAATTAATAATAATAAATATTATAAGTCTAAAGTATATAAATGAATAATAATTAAAGATAATTCAAGATATTGTGCTAATGAATATAAATAATAATAAAATAATAATATAATATATATAATTAATATGAAACTTGCTTCTTCATGAATGCTAGATTATATATAGGCATGTTCACGATATTAATTTTATTATGAAAATAGATGAACAGTTTAATCTATTTTCTCCTGAACCATAAAAGCATATATATAATATAATACATATTATAAAATATAATAT
>JABUQX010136869.1:5000-17500 GCA_015478945.1 Trachelipus rathkii
CTTCTGATGACCTTAGATCTCTCCTGTAATTTTATTATTTCCTGAACTGTTATCAAGTTAACATTCCTATCCTTATTATTCACTGTTAGATTATAAACATTAATTAAAAAACCGTCACTTACCTCTTCGGTATCATCTCCGTGTGCAATTATCCCTTCTCCGAAGTCCAAAATTGCCTCTGTTTCCACAAGATAATTCATTCCTAAGAGTAAACAAGCAGGGATGTATTCATCCTTGACGACGACCAATGGTAGTATTACTTCTCGAATACCTAGTGTTTATCCTTACTGCCACTGCAGTTGTGCATTCCACAATCCTTGTAGTTACCCCGTTGAGAGTAATATTCACTTTCCATTTCCTTTTAATATGTCCAAATTGGTCCAAATCATTGACAACTGTCTCCTGAATCAAACTGATGACGGCGCCAGTATCCAGGAAAGCACATTTAAGTACCTCCCCGATAGAGACTTCCTGCTACGCCACTCCTTTTAACTTGTGGTTGCAACTCAGCCTAGACTGATGCCCTCTTTCCTTCATCATTAGGTTTATTCCTAATTCTTCTTCAAATGGATGTTGTAATAAGTTATTTCCTGATGCCTCACTTTCTTCACTATCCGAGTGGTCCTCATCTTCTTCTGATAATACCTCCTGTTCACCAGTTATCTGTTCATCGATTATTGTGTCCTCTCCCTTTGAGTCAAAAGTACCGTCGTCAGCCAATGGGTTAAAATGTGACCCTCCTAGTACCTGTATATGTACATCCTGTAGATTGTTACACTTCCTTGCTTTGGGTCCAATGTAGGCGACTGAGAAACATGTCCCATGATGTAACCAAATCCTGATGTTAAACTCGTCGCTAGCCACTAATAATACCTCTGGTACCGGTTCTTTCCCTGGAGTCCTAATTGTTTTTAATACCTTTAGAGATTTGGGTCTCCTATCTAATCCATACAATTTTCGTTCGTTTATCAAGACATCTAATAAAAATTTCCTTAATTCCTGGTGATTCCTTTGTTTTATTTTTAAATATTTATTATCAAATATTTCTTTCATGCTCAAGAATAATGAACCACCTGGTACTAAGCTTATAACCTTTAATCCTTTTGGTAATAATGCCTCTGGATCAGTAATATCAACCTCTTCATCTGGTTTCCTCTGACAACGCGACCATGTGTCTGCGAAAACGTTGTCCTTTCCTGGGTAATAATGGATTTGAAAACTATATTTACTTAAGTCATCCAAAACTCGAGCCAATTTGCTGTCCACCAGCTTCATTGTGTGTAAGTATACCAATGGCCGATGATCTGTGTATAGGATAAAGTCCTGACCTAGTAGAAAAGGGCGAAAGCTTTTAATTCCCATCGTATGGCTAATAATTCCCTCTCTATTGTTGAAGTTTTTCGTTCACATGCATAAAGAATGTGAGTTATATGCAATTACTCTTCTACCACCTTCTTGTTCTTGACACAAGCTTGCACCCATAACAAATCCACTTGCGTCCACATAGATGCTACCTTTTGAGAAATCCGGAAATGCGCTAGTAATACCGATTCTTTCATCAAATTTCTTAAATACTGCAGCCTTAATCCTTAAATCATCCACGTTCAATTTTATCTTGCTTTGCCTCGGTTAAAAGCGCTGAGAAGGTGCTGCTCTCCTGGTGTTTTATCACATTTCGCTGAAAATTAATCATTCCTAGAAAATAGTCTTAGCTCTTGTGATTTGGTCTCCAATTTGTCCATTTAGTCCGCCATTTCAGGGGTTTCTAATCCCTGTCCTGATGATGATGACGTGTGTCCTAGAATTTGACCTAATTCTGGACCTTTAGAATTTGTAATATTCTTTTTTAAACAAACTCAACCACCTATGTGTTGTCCTTCCTTTGATGGAATCAATTATATGTATATCCTTTTTGATGTATAATAGAGACAAGAAAAAAAATTCTTCCTCTTCTTTTCCAAAACTTCTCCTCCCTATTCGTGTTTGCTTCTAAATACGCAAAAGAAACACGATAGAAAGAAATATGGTTAACATAACATAAAAAATATTGAAAAAAATTCACAAATATCAAATTTAAATATGGCCCAGCAATGCTAAAAATATAACAATCCCTTTTCTACGACTTAGACTTACTCCATACACCTTTACTATATTTTTTGCATCCTCTTGCTTTTCCTCCCTTTTAAATCAAACAGGTATTAGTATTGCTGTCTGATTTTCTTCTTTATCTTCACACTCTTGTTTAAGTGAAGTATCTTCTTGTAATAGACTATCCTGTCCACTACGTGTTTGGATTCCTTGATGTTATTAGCTTTTACCCTTTTAAATCGTTATGCGGAGGCAAGGTTCCTTTGGAGAAAAACCCAGCTCAAACAACACTAAGTTGGAAAGGAAATTAAGTAACACATACATATGTTAATTTTCATTCATATTGATATAATGTCTTACAGCAATATCATCTAATTAGTCTAGATTGCCCTGATTCTCTTGCTTAGCACCTCCATCTGCTTTTTTGAAACTGATTATCTGTTTATGAGTGGGAAAACTTTCCCCAACCTCTTCTTTCAGATCGATATAACGTTCTAGAATATAATCATTTTCATCGTTCACATTGTCCAGATTGCCCTGATTTCCTTGATTACTTGTATAATTCACTTTACCTGGATTGCTTTGATATTCTTTAGTATTGCAATTATCCACTTCGTCCCCATTTCTCCGATTTTTATAATTGTCTAGATAGTTTTTTATAGCTTCAATAGTTTCATTGCGCAGAGGAGAACCTTGAGACGACCTAAAATTTTGTTTTGCTTGCAGACTTTGATCTTCTTTAATATTACCATTTTCCACTTCGTCCACATTTCCCCGATTTTTATAATTGTCTAGATAGTTTTTTATATTTTCAATAGTTTCATCGTGCATAGGAGAATTGTGAGACAAGCTAAAGTTTTGTTTTGCTTGCAGACTTTGATTTCGGCATGGATTAATGCGGGCCGTTGGATTACAAACATAACCGCTCTGTGACAAATTAATATTCTGTTTTCGTTGAAGATCTTGATATTCTTGATACTGCTTTTGATGCTGTATTAGATGCGGTTGACGTTCCTGCAATTTTTGAGGCTGGTGAGCCTGTACCGATCTTTGATGCAGCGGCTGTTGGGGCAATCTTTGAAGCAGTTCTTCCAGCGAATTTTGCAATAGTCTCTGTGGCGTCATTTGCCACAGCTGTTGCTGTTGAATTCTTTGATACAGTTGATACGGCTGAGAGCTTTGATGCAGTTGTTGTTGGGGTAGACTTTGATGCAGTGGTATCTTTGGCGAACTTTCAAATAGTTGTACCAGTACCGATTTTTTATTCACTTTTTTCTTTGGCGAATTTTGATGCACTTGTTGCGGTTGAGAGCTTTGATGCAGTTGTTGTTGGGGCAGACTTTGATGCAGTGGTTTCTTTGGCGAACTTTCAAGTGGTTGTAACAGTGCCGATTTTTTATTCACTTTTTTATCTGGCGATTTTTGATGCAGTTGTTGCGGTTGAGAGCTTTGATGCAGTTGTTGCGGTTGAGCGAACTTTTAAGTAGTTGTAACAGTGCCGATTTTTTATTCACTTTTTTATCTGGCGATTTTTTATGAAGTTGTTGCGGTTGAGGTCTTTGTTCAAGTTGTTGCTTTGACGATCTTTGAAATACCTGTCGCTGTGGCATTTGTAACAGCTCTGATTCTTGATACACTTGTTTCTGTTGATGTAATTGTTGGTGAGGTCTTTGATGCATTTCCTGCTGTACTTGTGTCGATAAATTTAACTGATCTTCCAAAGCCAGTGTCTGTGAAGTTAATCGATCATCTAAAGTCAGAGTCGATGAAATTGATGGATTTTCCAAAGCTAGTTCCTTTGGATCGTATTGATCTTCTAAAGCCAATGTGGATGCAGTTATTCTATCTACCGAAAGCAGTGTCGAAAAATTTAGTATATCTTCCGAAGACACTGGCTCACTTTTTTTTGGTGTCAACATGTGATAAAGGGACCAATGAGGAGAAGCCGAAAGTGCATTTAATGTTTCCACTACATTGTCTGGTTCTATATTATATATATATATATATATATATATATAATATATATATATATAATATATATATTATATATAGTTATATATATATATATAATTACTTATATTCCTTTGTCGCCCCCCACTTCCCTCCTACGAGAAATGGACGACCCCGAGGTACTCCGCCATCAATGCCGGCTGAACCCAGAGATCTGTTAAATTAAGGTTGCTGAAATTACGTCTGAAGTTTGCTAAAGAAGGGCAATCTATAATGACATGTTATTGGGTATCATTGATTGGAGGGGGGGGGGGGGCGGGGGGGGGGGCGGCGGGGGAAGTTTGAAAATTTTATATTGAAATAATTAAATTTACTTCCTGAAGAAGGGTAGTACCCAGAGCATATTTCGGGTAGACGTCCTTGGAGTATGGTATTGTTTTGGAATGCAAAGATAGTTTGTTGGGTTAGTTGAGTGTGAATGTGTTTAAATATATGGGTATCATGGGGTATAGCTTTCATCTTTCTAGGTACGGGTTGACGTTGTAATGTTTTGGTGTAGGGGTGATCTGTTGAGAATGATTTAATATAAAATTAACATCCTATCATGTCAAGGTGGGCCTTTTTATATGGGAAGGATTTTTGTTTCAGTTATAAGGTGATGTGTAAGAATGTAGGGGTAGGCAACCGGTTATAATCATGAGGGAATTGTTTTGAACAACTTCTAGTTTTTGAATGCTATAGATTTGCAAATTGTAGAGACCTATGCGGGCGATGCGTAATTTAAGGAGGGACGAAGATATGTCGGTCTACTATAGAGTTGGTTTCTTTGTACTGGCTAAAGTTTGTTCCTGTTAGCACTTGTCAATGGTTTTATGTTGCCTTTGGATGTGATGTTGCTTATGTTGGGAGAGGGGGGGGGGGGGTAAGCCCCAAGATGGTGGAATTGTTGTTTATTAAGAGGGAGTCTATTATTTGAAAGGTAAATTGTTGGATGAAAATTTGATTATTTACTATCAGGTGTGTGTAACGTTATTGAGGATTTTTATTTTTCTTTTAATTTTTTTTTTATTTATTTATTTTTTTGAGGAGGGGAAGGTTGATACTGTCATTATGTTCGTTGCCACCCACTGCTCCAGCTTGGCCTATATATATATATATATATATATATATATATATATATATATATATATATTTATAATATATCATATCTATATTTATACTAAGAAGTTGTATATAGCATATACAGTATATATCTCCTGGTAGTCACAGGGCAAAAGCCTACTAAACTCCACCAGAGTTAGGGATATTCCCAATTCAGATCCAGTTCAAAGGACGACATGCCCCAATTCAAGGTGTTTGAAAGTGTTTAAGTCAAAAGGACTTGGGAAATAGATAAAGGTTAATTTGTTCCAAACTTTACTAGTGCAGTGCAGTGCAGTGCAGTACAGTGCATGCAAGATTGAGAATAGCGGTTAAGTCTGGGATAGAGAAAGAATGTGTAGCAAGGTGTTGAAAATGAGCCATTCTCATGGAGGAGGTATGCGATCGGAGAGTTCAGAAAAGTGTCCGTTGTAATAACGATAGTATTACGAAAGTGAGGCAACAATACGCTGGGGAGAAAGAGTGGAGAGTGCTACTGAGAGAAGGAGAGATGATAAGACGAAAAGTCTTCGAATCAGGGTTGGCAAAAAGCCATGGATATTTGGCTTTTTGGCTATAGTTAATTGGCTATTTGACCCTTATTTGAAAAATTATAAGGGTCAAATAGCCAATTAGCCAAAAAGTCAAAAATTCATGGCTTTTTTCCAACCCTGCTTCGAACCTCATCTTTTTAAAAGTTATGCGAGTAGAACCACCTCAGATTTGAAAGTTATACTCTATACAGGGGCAAAACGACTCCCCTATAAAGAGCAAGCAACTGGGTTGGCGTGAAAAAATTCTGAAGGAGACTCAGAACACCGAATCTATTAGAAGTTTGCTTAGAAAGAGAAATAATGTAATCCTTCCAATTAATATCTCGATTAAAGAAAACACTAAGAATATTAAGGACAGACAAAGGTTTAAATTGTGTGCTTTCGAAGGTGTTATATTTGTGTGGAAGATTATGTCGAAGTGTAAGATAAAGGAATTGAATTTTTGAGACATTGAAAACAACCATGTTCTCAATGTTCCAATTAAAAATTCGAGAAAGGTCAGAGGTTAGTTGCTCCAAAGCCAACCCCCCCCCCTAGAGTGAGCCACTTGATGTTGGGTTGGAGAGTGGAGTGGATAGGTGAAGAAGTAAAAGAGTGAAGGTCATTAATGAAAAAAGTTGGTGAAGACTAGAACCTTGTGGAACACCACTATTTATAATTTTAAATGATAAACGTCGACTTCCTGCAGCTGCTGCTATAGATCGACCGGAAAAGAAATCAGAGAGAAAGTCACAGATAGAAAGATAAGATACTGAAGGAGGGAAATTTAGAAATCAAAGCTTTATACCAGACAACCAAAGACTTTCAACATGTCTAGAACCACGGCAAAAGATTCACCGAAATGCCAAAGGACTGACATCAGGAACCAGAGAGAAGGGATAGAAGGTCACCAATAGAACATTTCTTACGAAAGCCATACTGGCGATCATAGATTAAAAGAAAATTGAGAGGTTTCCAAATCTTCCTGTTAATGATAGACTAGAAAACTTTAGAAAGAACAAAGGTTAAGGTGATAGTTTAATGATTGAGAGCGGTCCCCATTTTTATTAACAGGCTGAATAAGAGCACCTTTCCAGCAGGAAGAGAAGGTCGAAGTAGGTAGACAGAGACGGAATAGTCTACCAAGGCACGATGCAAGCTTAGAAGAACAGGTATTGGGGAACCACAGGAAGAATACCATCAGGACTGTGTGCCTTCTTAGTGTTAAAACTCAAGAGTGAAAACAGAATATCTTTCTAAAATGCCATAACTAAACGGACATCAAATCAAACACAACCTCAATACGGACCTTTGTTGTGGCAAAATATCTCAAGGTCGATCGATTCTCGTATAGGAGGGGCGCGGGAGGCAACAGAATATTATATATATATATATATATATATATATATATATATATATATATATATATATATATATATATAAAATTTTATATATATATCTAATATATATATATATAATATATATATTTATATATATATATATATATTATATTAATATATATATATATTATTAAATATATAACCTTTCACCTAACCTCTTCTTTCAGATGATATAACGTTTCTAGAATATAATAATTTTATCATTCACAATTGTGATTTCATGATTTATTTGTATATTCACTTTACCGATTGCTTTTGATATTTTTTATGATTATTAGTCATCCACTTCGTCCACATTTCCCCGATTTTTATAATTGTCATAATAATTTTCATTCAGATTGCCCTGATTTCCTTGATTATTTGTATAATTCACTTTACCCGGATTGCTTTGATATTTTTTAGTTTTACAATTATCCACTTAGTCCACATTTCCCCGATTTTTATAATTGTCTGGATAGTTTTTTATAGTTTCAATAGTTTCATCGTGCATAGAAGAATTGTGAGACGAGCTAAAGTTTTGCTTTGCTTTCATACTTTGATATTCTTCAGCATTGCCATTTTCCACTTCGTCCACATTTCCCCGATTCTTATAATTGTCTAGATAGTTTTTTTTATAGCTTCAATAGTTTCATCGTGCATAGGAGAAATGTGAGACGAGCTAAAGTTTTGTTTTGCTTGCAGACTTTGATTTGGATATGGATTAATGCGGGTCGTTGGATTACAAATATAACCGCTCTGTGACCAATTAATATTCTGCTTTCGTTGAAGATCTTTATATTCTTGATACTGCTGTTGATGCTGTATTAGATGCGGTTGATGGTCCTGCAATTTTTGAGGCTGGTGAGGCTGTACCGATCTTTGATGCAGCGGTTGTTGGGGCAAACTTTGAAGCAGTTCTTCCAGCGAATTTTGCAGTAGTATCTGTGGTGTCATTTGACACGGCTGTTGCCGTTGAATTCTTTGATACAGTTGATGCGGCTGAGAGCTTTGATGCAGTTCTTGTTGGTGTAGACTCTGATGCAGTGGTTTCTTTTGCGAACTTTCAAGTAGTTGCACCAGTACCGATTTTTTTTATTCACATCTTTCTCTGGCGATTTTTGTTGCGGTTGAGAGATTTGATGCAGTTGTTGTTGGGTCAGACTTTGGTGCAGTGGCTTCTTGGGCGAACTTTCAAGTAGTTGCACCAGTACTGATTTTTTATTCACTTTTTTCTTTGATGCAGTTGTTGCGGTTGAGAACTTTGATGCAGTTGTTGTTGGGGCAGACTTTGATGCAGTGGTTTCTTTGGCGAACTTTCAAGTAGTTGTACCAGTGCCGATTTCTTATTCGCTTTTTTCTCTGGCGACGATTGTTGCAGTTGAGAGCTTTGATGCAGTTGTTGTTCGGGCAGACTTTGATGCAGTGGTTTCTTTGGTGAAATTTCAAGTAGTTGTACCAGCATAGATTTTTTATTCACTTTTTTTCTCTGGCGACGGTTGTTGCGGTTGAGAGCTTTGATGCAGTTCTTGTTGGTGTAGACTCTGATGCAGTGGTTTCTTTGGCGAACTTTCAAGTAGTTGCACCAGTACCGATTTTTTATTCACTTTTTTCTCTGGCGACGATTGTTGCGGTTGAGAGCTTTCATTCAGTTGTTGTTTGGGCAGACTTTGATGCAGTGGTTTCTTTGGCGAACTTTCAAGTAGTTGTAGCAGTACCGATTTTTTTTATTCACATCTTTCTCTGGCGATTTTTGTTGCGGTTGAGAGATTTGATGCAGTTGTTGTTGGGTCAGACTTTGGTGCAGTGGCTTCTTGGGCGAACTTTCAAGTAGTTGCACCAGTACTGATTTTTTATTCACTTTTTTCTCTGGCTACGATTGTTGTGGTTGAGAGCTTTGATGCAATTGTTGTTGGGGCAGACTTTGATGCAGTGGTTTCTTTGGTGAACTTTCAAGTAGTTGTACCAGTGCCGATTTCTTATTCGCTTTTGTCTCTGGCGACGATTGTTGCAGTTGAGAGCTTTGATGCAGTTGTTGTTCGGGCAGACTTTGATGCAGTGGTTTCTTTGGCGAACTTTCAAGTAGTTGTACCAGTGCCGATTTCTTATTCACTTTTTTCTCTGGCGACGATTGTTGCAGTTGAGAGCTTTGATGCAGTTGTTGTTGGGGTAGACTTTGATGCAGTGGTTTCTTTGGTGAACTTTCAAGTAGTTGTACCAGTATAGATTTTTTATTCACTTTTTTTCTCTGGCGACGGTTGTTGCGATTGAGAGCTTTGATGCAGTTGTTGCTGTGACAGACTTTGATGCAGTGGTTTCTTTGACAAACTTTCAAGTAGTTGTAGCAGTGCCGATTTCTTCTTCACTTTTTTCTCTGGCGATTTTTGATGAAGTTGTTGCAGTTGAGGTCTTTGTTCAAGTTGTTGCTTTTGTACGATCTTTGAAATACCTGTCTCTTTGGCACTTGTAATTGTTGATGAGGTCTTTGATGCATTTCTTGCTGTACTTGTGTCGATAAATTTAACTGATCTTCCAAAGCCAGTGTCTGTGAAGTTAATCGATCATCTAAAGTCAGTGTTGATGAAATTGATGGATTTTCCAAAGCTAGTTCCTTTGGATCGTATTTATCTTCTAAAGCCAATGTAGATGCAGTTATTCTATCTACCGAAAGCAGTGTCGAAAAATTTAGTATATCTTCCGAAGACACTGACTCACTTTTTTTTGGTGTCAACATGTGATAAAGGGACCAATGAGGAGAAGCCGAAAGTGCAATTTAACTGTTTCCAGTGAATGTTGGTTTCCTATATATATATATATCTTATATATATTATATATAAATATATATTATATATATATATTATATATATATATATATTATATATATATATATATATTATATATCTGCCCCGCTCCCCTCTTACTAGAAACGGACGACCCCGAAGTACTCAGCCATCAATGCCTGCTGAACCCAGAGATCTGTTCAACTAAGGGCACTGAAATTGCGTCTGAAGTTCGCTAAAGAAGGGCAATCTATAATGAGATTTTATTGGGTATCAAATGATTGGGAACGACATCATTGACAGCAGGGGGTGTGCATCGTTGAAATAATTAAATTTGAATTTCTGAAGGGGGAGGGGTAGTGCCCAAAGCGGAACCGTGAGGGCATTACCCGTGTTTGCCAATGAAAGATTTGTTCCGTGTTAGTTATTTCGGGTGGGTCTGCTTGGAGTATGGTATTGTTTTGGTATGCGGAATTAGTTTCTTGGATCAGTTGAGTGTGAATGTGTTTAAATATATGGGTGTCATGTGGTGTAAGGGGCAATCTGTTGTAAAATATCAAAATGGTATTCCGCTGGTGTAGCTTTCATCCTTCTAGGTACGGGTTGACGTAGTAATGTTTTGGTGTAAGGGTGATCTGTTGAGAATGATTTAATATAAAATTAACATCCTATCATGTCAAGTTGGGCTTTATAGGGAGGATTTTTGTTTCAGTCAGGAGGTGGTGATTAGATGCAGAGGGTACGCAACCGGTAATAATCATGAGAGAATCGTTTTGAACAACTTCTATTTTTTGAATGTTAGATGTTTAAATGGTGGGGATCTATGCGGGTGATGCGTAATTTAAGGAGGGACGAAGATAAGTCCGTATACTATAGAGTTGGTTCCTTTGTACTGGCTAAAGTTTGTTCCTGTTAGCACTTTCAATGCTTTTAATTTATGTGTGCTTTGGATGTAATGTTGCTTATGTGGGGGAGGAGGAGGGGTGAATGTCATATGTATGCCGAAAGTCAAGCCCAAGATGATGAGTTGCTTATTAAGAGAGAGTATATTATTTTTTGAGAGATAAATTATTGGATAAAAATATGATTATTTCCTATCAGGCGTGAGTAACGTTAAGGATTTTTTTTTTATTATTTTGGGGGAAGGGGAGGTGATACTGTCATTCTTCTCGTTGCCACCCACTGCTCCAGATTATATTATATATTATATATATATACTTACACATACACGAATTATAGGTTTACATATTAGATATATGGTGGAATATAAAGATATCTATATATAATATATATATATATTATATATATATAGTGATATAAAATTTACTATTTAAATTTATATTTATATTAATTTACATTTATATTCTAAATTTTATTATCTTATTATATATATTATATATATTAGTATATATATATATATATATATATATATATATATATATCCCCTGGTGGTCAAAGGCCAGAGGCCTACCAAACTCTACCAGAATTTGGGGAAATTCCCAATTCAGATCCAGTTCAAAGGACGATATGTCCCAATTCAAGGTGTTTGAAAGTATGCAAGTCAAAGAGACTTAGGAAATAGATTAGGTTAGTGTATTTCCAAACTTTACTCAGTGCAGTGCAGTGGATGTAAGATTGAGAATAGCGGTTAAGTCTGGGATAGAGAAAGGATGAGATTGTGTAGGAAGGTGTTTGAAATGAGCCATTCCGTTGTAACTGCGATAGTATTACGAACGTGAGGCAAAAATGCGCTGGGCAGAAAGAGTGGAGAGTGCTACTGATTAAAGAAGGAGAGTGATAAGACGAAAGCCTTCGAATCCATCTTTTTAGAAGTTATGAGAGTAGAACCACTTCAGAAGTGTAAGGAAAACTCTATACAGGGGCAAAACGACACCCCTATAAAGAGCAAGCAACTGGGGTGGCGTGAAAAAATTCTGAAGGACCCTCAGAACACCGAAACCTCTTAGAAGTTTGCTTAGAAAGAGAAATAATGTAATCCCTCCAATTAATATCATAAGATAAAGAAACGCTAAGAATATTAAAGACAGACAAAGGTTTAAGTTGTGTGCTTTCGAAGGTGTTATATTTGTGTTGAAGATTATGTCGAAGTGTACAAAAATAAAAAACTTGTGTTTTTTTGTGAGATTGAAAACAACATTGTTTTCTCTTCCAAATTAAAGGCCAACCCCCCCCCCTAGAGTAAGCCACTTGCTGTTGGGTTGGACAGTGGAGAGTGGAGTGGATAGGTGAATAAGTAATAGAGTGAAGGTCATTAATGAAAAGAGTTAGTGAAGACTACAACCTTGTGGAACACCACTATTTATAGATTTAAATGATAAACTAACTTTCTGCAGCTGCTGCTATAGATCGACCGGAAAAGAAATCAGAGATATAAAGTCACAGATATAAAGATAAGATACTGAAGGAGGGAAATTTAGAAATCAAAGCTTCATACCAGACAACCAAAGACTTTCAACATGTCTATACCCAGGCAAAAAGATTCACCGAAATGCCAAAGGACTGACATCAGGAACCAGAGAGAAGGGATAGAAGGCCATCAATAGAATATTTCTTACGAAAGCCATACTGGCGATCATTAAGATTAAAATAATTGAGAGGTTTCCAAATCTTCC
>JABUQX010136869.1:22500-27739 GCA_015478945.1 Trachelipus rathkii
TTAATTGATTAAAAGTAAATAACTGATTAACATTAATTGATTAACATTAATTAATCAATTGATTAACATTAATTAATTAATTAATTAAAATTAATTAATTAATTTAAATTAACTAATTAATTTAAATTAATTAATTAATTTAAATTAATTAATTAATTTAATAAATTATTATTTAAATTAATTTAATTAATTAAATTAATTTATTAATAAAATTAATTAATTAAATACAAATTAATTAAAATTTTATTTAAATAATATGTATATTATCGATATATATATATATATATAATATATATATATATTATATCTATATATATATATATATATATATTATATATATATATATATTAATATATATATATATATATATTATATATATATTATATATATATATATATATATTATATATTCATTATATATATTTTAAATTAAACGTTAATAAATTTTAATGAAATAATTAACTAATTAATTAATTTTAATTAATTAATTAAATAAAACTTAAATTTTTAATTTGGCCAAGGCATATTTTGATGATTTCTTATATTTAAAATGTTAAATAACAAATAATAACTTAATTTTCATAATAATTGCTTCAGTATTAGTGAACTTACAAACTCATTTTTTTTTTACATTTATATTCTCGGTTAATTTTCCGACTTTCAAACTAATTTCATCATTTTTATTTCTGTCAATTGATGGGACTTATTAATTAAGTCAATGATTCAAACTAAATCTTTCAACCATTCTCAGCTGCATTCGTACTCGCCTCGAAATCGTCAGTTGTTAAATATTACTAAACATATTAAAATATCAGAATCATACGTGGGATACCCTTGCCTAAAAAGTTAATCCTTATCTGAATTAAATCATTATTATTAATACCTAACTCATGAAACCTCTATATGGAGTGTCCTTATCAAATGCCATACTGAACGAAACACACACACCTCCCACACACATATATATATATATATATATATATATATATATATATATAATATATATAAATTATATATATAATAGTTTATATATCTATATATATATATATATTTATATATATATATATATTATATATTAGAGGTTGTGCGGATTGCGTCGGATAGTACAAATCACTATCGCGCGGATTGCGGATGCGGAAAGCGGATAGAGTTTTCTAGAAGTTATCTAGACCCCCATACCACACACCACACACACACACACAACACACACACACACACACACACAATATATATATATATATATATATATATAGTCTGTTATATATATATATATATATTATATATATATATATATATATATTATTATATATATATATAAACCCGTATTCACCAGAGTTGCGGACGCTTGTCTACGTAACAGATGGCGTTTGCAAACGCGCGCTGTTATCACTGCATAGTCATATGATAAATACAGACGCGGTACACATGAGCGCGAGCTCTGTCTTCAAACCCGCGCTTGCAGCGCGCGTCTCGATAGGCTACCGTCACATGATGCTGTTGCAAACGCGCGCTGTCTCATCACGGCTACTATATGATGACTTCCAAATTAAAAATCCTTGATCTCTCCTCCTTAGTCTCAATTGAGAACGCACGCTGCTCGCGCGTTGAAGACAGAGCTGCGCTGCATGTGTACGCCGTCTGTTGTTATCATATAGTATGCCGTGATAGACAGCGCGCGTTGAACGCGCGTTTGCTTAGCGCGGATTGCAACGCCATCATGTGTACGTAGCTTTAGAGGGCATCATAAACCGGCGGCGCTAGCGGGCGCCTCAGTTCTTTTTATTTGGACATAGTCATCATATAGTATGCCGTTGATAGACAGCGCGCGTTGGAGCGCGCGTTGCAAACGCCATCATGTGTACGTAGCCCAAGGACCCAACTCTTTGCACCCCACCAACCTCTTCCCAAGCCTCCATCCATTTGGTAAAAATATATATATATTATGCTTTTAAATTCAATAATTTCAAATTATGTTTCAAACACAAAAGCTTCTGAGCCCTTTCAGAGGAGAAGTTTGCTTCTCTTTTCGCGGTAAAAAGGAGATCTGCACCACTGAAAGCCGCTCTCACTAGCCACACTTGTTAAGGGGCTTGCTATTATTTTTCCTGGCGACTTCTGAAAGATGTGGAAAACTTTTACAATTATACTCCGCCACAAAACCAGTGGATCTTATCTGATTCACAGCTTTTTCTCTTTGATACTCTTCGATCAATGATAGCGTCTTTTGACACCTCCGAACATCGCTGCTAGATCTTGTGCTAGAAGCCAAAAAACGTCCATGAATTCAGCAATGATATCGCTAACAGTGGTAATTGCGTGTCTGTTTCTGTGATCCTTTGCTTTTTATGGCTAGTGATATTTCCGCCTTTAGCAGCATTTCATCGCATAGGCATCCCAAATTAATTTAACAGTCTGTGAAACACGTGATTCAAGAACTTTGCTTTGGTATCTAGGATTTAAAAGTTGCAATTGCACATGCGTCATCGTTTTGGCAGGTTTGAAATCTATTATCTATCTCATCATGACTGTTTCTGTGATCTTTGAAAATAGTTATTTTAATATATATTATATATTATATATTATTCTATTATATATATATATATATATATATATAGTTATATATATATATATATATATATTATATAATATATATATATAATTATATTATATATATATATTATATATATATATATATAATATATATATATATATTATATTTCTATATATATTATTATATATATAAGGTAGTGCACACACCGATACTCATAATAATTCATTGATGAATACTATCCGCTATCCGCAAAAAATTTATGCGGATGAGGTTTGCGGATGCGGATAGTGAAAATGCGGATGAGGTTGCGGATGCGGATAGTGAAAATTGATGCGGATATCGCTATGCAGATGCGGAATGCGGAATACCGCTACACTCTATATATTATATCTATATTATATATATATATATATAATATAATATTATTTATATAGTATATAATATATATAATCTATATATATATATAGTATATATCACTTATATAATCCTATAACAGCATCACCTTTGGCAAATATTTCCTATTTCTATCAAATAAATATTTCCTCTTTCCTATCTTCACCTTTTCTCCCACTTCTTCTATATACTTCTATCTCAACTTCCTCGTTTCTTGTGAAAGGCAAATTTTATGTAGTCTAATGCCTCACTTTAAAAACCGATTTTTTTTTTATGGAATTGCTTTTTTCGTTTGAGTTCATTACGAAGTGCTCACGAAACATACAATATATTCGTCATTTCAATAAATAAATAAATAAATATATATATATAATATATTATATATATATATTTATATATATATATAATCTATATATATATAATATATATATATATATTATTATAATATATATATATATATGAGATAGAGAGAGAGAGAGAGAGAGAGAGAGAGATAGAGAGAGTGAGGGACTCTATACTCGTTTACCATGCTTACACAGTTATTAATAAAACGATCGATCTTTCTACAATTTCATAAAGTTACGATAAAGATTCTCTTTTTTTGCGAAAGTTGGTCATTTGAAGCGATATTCTTACATAAATATAAAAAGATTATGTAAAATTTATACAAAAGTGTAAGAATCATCGCCATTGATATATATCTTATATTATCTTATTATTATATATATTATATATATATAATATTAATATATAATATATATATTATATATATATAATATATTAATATAATATGGTAAAACTGAAGCCTTTCGTCTGACTTTGATAATTAGATACTATCGATATTATATATTATTTATATTAATATATTATATATATATATATATATATATATATATATATATAATTTATATATATATATATATATATATATTATTATATATCTATATATATATTATATTAATCTGTGTCTACCTAACCCAACTTTATCCTACCTAAACTTAAAAGGGGGTACAGTTGAACCTAACCTAGATGGACACACGTTGCACAGCAATGCACCTAACCTAGATGCGATACACGTTGCACAGACTATGCAACTAACCGACGATGGATACAAAGTTGCTCAGCAATGCAACAACCGGGATGGTTCACGTTGCACAGCAATTCACCCTAGCCGAGATAGTTTGTCCTTTAACTAAACATTAACAATATTTAAGTTTAATACATAATCAACTCACGCCCTTATGGATATTCATTGCTATAGCTTCCAGGAATTTTTCAAATGTGTCATCTTTAGGAATCTTTTTATATTTCGACCTACAAAATTAAAGAAATATTTCAAAATTCTCTATATTTCTAACTTATATATATTATATATATATATTATATATTATATATATATATATATATATATATATATATTTTTATATATATATTATATATATATATATACTATATATATATATATATATATATATATATATATATATAAGCCCCAAATTTTTGTCATCAATAGTTAAATGTAACTCAAGAGTGGTTATTGTTAAATCTAAAAAATTTTCGATAATGACATTTTGCTTAAAATTTGTTCTAAAAATTAGAAAAATACTCAGGAAAGCAAATCACTACAGTTATTATTTTAATTTTTTTCAAATATTTAACTAATATTGCATATTTTAAATTTCATTCCAGTAGGACTTCCTTACGGCTCTATACATCTTAAAACAGTACTGGAACAAGATGTCTGCCCATTTACTCTGTGGTGCTTGGGTAGTTTCAAATAGGTACGATCGATACACAAATCAATATCGTTTTAAAAGATAAAAAATATTTTTGGTCAGACGAAAGATTCAGTTTGTCCATTATACTATATCTATAATATATATATATATATTATATATATATATATATTATATATATATTTTATATACTAATATATATATATATATATTATATATATATATATATATATTATATATATATCTTATATTTATATCTTTTCTATTTATTTTTAGATAAGTATTTTTATTTTTATTTATTTAATATATTTTAATTTTCTACTAATGGTCATAAATAGTAATTTCATCCAGGGAAAAGTACCCTGAAAATCACCTTGAAATGATAAGTTTAAAAGCATTATACAAATTGAACTTTCAAATATATACATAAATACATCATATACATACTGTTCCAAAATTGATTTTTTTTTTTTAAATAATTGTAGCTGGGAGAGGCATGATGCTTCTAGACCGCGTCCAACGAGATAGAGCCTTGAGTATCGCCACAAATGTAGATTCGC
>JABUQX010136870.1:0-15578 GCA_015478945.1 Trachelipus rathkii
AATATGTTGGTACCAGCTGAATTTTTCTATGAATCATGTTATAATAATCTGATCTCTTCCGATCTACAGCAACCTATAACATGTCTGAGAGACTTTATTTCCCCTTAACATCTTCGCAATTCAACTCTTCTCTCTCTTTCTTCTCGTTCTCCGTATCTCATCTTCTGCGGTTCTGATCTCCTTTCTTCTTCCTGCTGGTCTCTCGATACCAATTCTTTCTACGCAACCCTCGGTCACTCTCTAAAAAATCCTCTCTTTCCTCTTAACTCTCTTCGTTTCAATATATTCTCTACTATCTATCGTCTAGTTATACTATATGTTATAATATTTATCTTATACCCTCATATATATAATCTATTATATCAATATATATAGTTATCTATATTCATATACTCTAACTATTACCCCTAATCTACCAATCTATATATATACATTTCAAACCTACTATAACTGGTTACGGTAAGATAAATATACTATTACATATATATATATAATATAGACTATAATATATACTATATATATTACTACAATATATCATATATATAAAATATAACATTCTAGAAATATATAGATTATATACATATATATTAAATACTAATATTCTATATAGTATATCTAATATATATACTTATATATATAGGATCTGCCCATAACGTAGAATAGCGATGGGCTCTCGTAACTGATGAACGATGTGAGCAAGTGTGCGGAATCACGTTGAAAATCTCATAACATCGGCAGTGATAAGAGTAATAGTGATGTGTTGGTTGGAGTTTGCACATATGAAAACATCGATTACTATTTTGGGGAGAGGTCATTAGTCGAGGAGAGATAATGGGTGAGAGCTGAGAACGTTATACAGAATGAGTCTAAATTTTGCAGCGTAATAGAAAAAATACTGTCTGAAATGATCAAGATATGCGCAGGGCGAGATGGTTGATTCGAGTGGATTTGAAGCTGTGTAGACCAAACGCGTTTATGAAGGTATATCTTCAAACGATGGCGGGAGAGCAGTAATAGTACCTTATATAAGGGTCAGGGGAAGTAACAGTACACTGTAGGAATTATAGGGAATTTACTTTATTGAGTCGTTATCCTGAAGATATGTATGTCTCGTGTTGTCGAAAGAGTGGTCGAGTGACTGAAGGGATGCTACTTGTGAAGAACAAAGTGAGTTTAGAAGTGGTAGACAATGTGTGTGGATAACATCTTTACATTGAAACAATGATTGAGAAATCTGAGAAGAGAAGAAGATAAAATTGTATTAGGTATATGGCCTTTTTGCAACATTGGGTATGCTAGGCTTGACTAGGGAGCCCATGGCAGGTGTTAGTGTACCATATCATGTTTCGTTCCACTTCTCTCTCAGGCTTTGGATGGCTATTCAAAAGTATTGTATGTACCGCAAAGTGACGCGTGTGTGAGGATTAAATGGAGTATGAAAGAGTGCTTGAAAATCATAGTGGTGGAGTTTTGTAAGAAAGTAAGTTAATAATATTTTCTACATGATGGGATACAAAGAATTTCTCGAGTGGTCAGCTAGCAAGGGAAGCGTTGCTAAAGATGGAGAATGGAAGGAGTTGAAAGTGCCTTATATTAATCCCTGCGGCATTGATTTTGGTTGTGTGGCGAATCTGAAGAGAGTTTGAGAGGATTGGTAGGATTGGTAGGTGTGTAAAAGAGGGTTTGAAAGTAAAGTAATAAAAAGGTCTGGCCGTAAGTACGACAGTCCTCGGTTGTTATGTTACTGGTAGTCAGCTGGAAAAAGTGTCCGAGTTAAAACTTAAATTTCCTTTTTAATTTTAAACTCCAATAAATCGCGCACACGATTTGACAACATGAAAATTATTTTACCGACACAAATAATTTACCATATCTTTCTCCATTTAGTAATTATATTTCTACAAAAGAACAGACCTAAAAAAAAACAAAAAAAAAAACAAAAAAAAAAAAAAAAAATAAAAACAAATAATAAATTTATACAAACCCTAGGACTTCTCAATATTATTAAATTTGTTATTCTTTTGTCTCTAACTTCTACATTAGTTAGCAATAAACAACATTATTTTGTAAAAATCCAGGAAAATGTAATTTTAAAATATTCATGTTGCAATCTATGCAAACATATCACTTTCATTAGTTAGTTAAACATGCTCACAAACACTTTTTAACAGCATCACACTTTCATTCTGTCATTTGTTCTCGATCAAACGGTACGAAATGCTTACACAATTTTTAGGCAGTGAATTATGTAAAATTGACACGACGGCTTAAGCGTAGTAAATTGGAATCAGCTGTTGTGATACCCCATCCGATTGGAATTAATCTTCCAGAATAATAAAAATAATAGCAATAGTTATATTCAGAATAATTGAATTAATTATTCTGTTTTACATTCAAATAGTGCAAGGCAGGAAAGTTAAAAATAAATGAAGTAAGCTGCGACCGCTCTATGGTTCGTCAAGCACTATTACAAGCGGGTTTAACCACCGTAGCTGAAACCCTTATTATTTGATTATCTTTACGCACATTCATATAACACAGGAAAATCAACTGGTGAATACCAACATCACAAATCTTTTCCAACAATCTTATTTTTAAGGTCATTACTCAAAAACCCTTCTATCTTGAAAAAAAATAACTAATTCAATTTAGGATAATTTTCTCTGTGTTATATCACGCCGCCTTCTTGTTTGTTTACATTTTTGTAAGCACATCCTAAATTCGGTCAAGCAGGCAAAATATGCACCTACATTATTAAAGAAATTCTTGGGTTTGGTGAGCTTTCCTACGATTTTGTGCTAAATTTAACAAAACGAACGCAAACTCATCATTTCTTCCGTTTGGTAAGCACAGAGGACAATGAATGAAGCGGTATAATTTACAAAACATATTTTCCATTGTGGTGGGTGTATGTAGATTGTATCGCTTTAGTTCAAAATTTTCTTTGTTTGATAGTATGCCATGGTATGGCTCAATTCCGAGCATATATATATACTAATCGATACTTTCTTTCGGAATCCCTACTCATGTGCAATATTCTTAACCTTTCAAGTGACGATAAGTCGGCCATTCGTTACCAGGAATAAAGGGCTATGCCTTAAAACTGTGAGATTGTTATTTGGATTATTTTGTTTTCCTTTGACTTAAAATGTCTAGATATACACCTAAAGAACCTCAAAATAAAGTTACCGTGGTTTTGGGAGCTCAATGGGGAGATGAGGGGAAAGGAAAAGTAGTTGATATGCTTGCTGGATCATAGCTGATATTGTGTGTAGATGTCAGTGAATTTTATTTATATATTTATATATATATATATATATATATATATATATATATATATATATATATATATATATATATACTATATATATATATATATATATATATATATATATATATATATATATATATATATATGATAAATATTGCATGTTAATCGCAATTAGAAGATGTAAATAAAAAAGAAAGAACATATAATGGGAAGATAAAAAATTACTGCGGATTGAACAACCGCCTGTTGCGAATGAGGACAATATACCGGATGCTATACAACTGAACTATCCTCCAACCTTAAAAAGTTGGATTCAAGAACAGTTATAAAACAGCGAGCTCCCGTCAAGCGCGACATCTCGCAGGTGTCCAGCCTGTCCCTATCCCTGCGTTATTTATATTTTAATATTTAAATGTGCATAATTAATCGCAATTAGGAGATGTAAATAAAGAAAGAACATATAATGGGAAGATGAGACAACTATTATTATACGATGCTATGTGCTTTATCCCAAAATATAAAGAATGAGGATATTCTCTACTCGACCTTTTTATAGCTATTCTTCCCAACTTTGGCGTGCGGTGTATAGCATCCGACATATTGTCCTCTGCAGCGATGGTTAATCCAAGCTGGCTCTTTTATCTTATATGTTGGCCCCATCTTCTAGTAGATAATATACTGTGTGCGCTGATAAAGTCTAAATATATGTGATATCAACTGGATCTCCTCTGTCAATGCAGTCAGTAATTTATTCCATAAATTCTAAAAGGTTTGTCCTATATGACCTACCCTTTCTAAAATCATGCTGGAAGTCGTACAATATCTTGATATCTTTCAAATATTTCTCTATATGACCTTTCAGTAACTTTTACAACAAGAGATGTTAAACTAAGTGGCTTATAATTTCCCAAATTTTCCTTACAACCTTTCTTATAAATAGGCACAATATACAATATTCTGTTTTCCAGTCGTCTGGTACCCAACCAAATGTTATAGATTGCTTAAAAATCAAATACAGTGCCTTTGCAATACTGGTACTACATTCCTTCAGAATTCTATTATATATACCATATACAGTATATCATATAGCTACCATTTCTTGGGTCAATATGGTCCAGTAAAAATTTAGTGTCTTTCACCTCAAATTCAAATTCTGTAAGTTTATTTACCTATTACATGCATACCAGAACTATTAGTCTCCAAACTATGATCCAATCTTTCCTTAGTAAACATTGAAGCAAAATAAGCATTGAAAATGTTGACCAACTCCTTATCTGAATTCACTAAATTTTCACCAATTTTAATTGGACCAATTGTCCTATTCTTACTTTTAAATTTATAACAAAAACTTCTTTGGGTCCTTATTATTCCTAGCTAAATTAACTTCTGCCTCTCTCTTTGCCTTTCTTAATAACTAGTTAAGTCCATTTCTATTTTTCCTATAATTTTCTAAATCCTCATCCCTATTACTACTAGAGATATACTGATAACAGAAAAGAGGCTGATACTGATACTCTATTTTTTTATTTTTTTAGGTGCTGATATTGATACTTTAATTTAATAAATACACATTAATAAGATAGAACATTTGTGTACTGCTAGGCAACTCAGGATTGCATTCCCTGTACAACCAATACTTAGACATTTATTTCATATTTGGTTGTGCCCAAGTATATTTATTTTATAAATTAAAAAAGTATCTTTAAGGAATAATAAATGCAAGTATAATATTAATAACTTTGTGTTTATTCAAAAAATATTTCATTTCCATTTTCCAGTTAGTATTAACAAAGTTTAGCTACTAGCCTTTATAATTTAACATGATTACAATTTGCAAGAAGATTCTTTAACTAGCTAATATAAAGAATAAAAGAAAATAATGAAAGAAAAGAGACTTCAATTAATCAGCTGGAAAGATAAAATAAAAAAACGTAATATTCAAACATGACATAATAATATACTCTAAAGATAAAGATAGATATCATTCAGTACTCCAAATTCAAAATTCTCAAATTGTGATGCAAAACATTAAGCTTTCACTAGTATCTGGTGAGAGCCTTTCCTCTTTGGGGTGTTTACATTCCCACTACACTAAATACACAGCTTCCTAGGCTGATGAGGGAAGGAGCTGATAAATATTACGAGTATGGAAACATGGCCCATTTTCACCCACCACATGAGAAAAGGTTCTCTTCTGTAGGCAGCATCTCTCTCCATGTTTTCGTAGAGCTTCATCTCCTCTTTCACAGATTTCAAATTTGAATTATCTTTGCTCCTTGATGACTGTCTCTTCAGTTTTTTCTGTGAGGTTCCTTGGTGTGATTCCTTTGTAGGTGAATGAGATGTCAATGCAATTTTGGCCATGAATTATCAAAGTCAAACATATTCAAATCCTCTTCATCTTCAGTAGGTTTATTTGCTGAAAAGCCACCCTCAACACTATCAGTGCTGTTGCCAGGGGTTGCTGATAAGGTGGCTTCCACTTCTGTGAATCATTTTTTTGTCACACGAGCAAGCTCCTAGGTTATGCTATTTAAATTCATTCTAGAAATGGTTCACTGTCAGAGATGCCATTCTTGTGGGGTTTCAGCTAGCTTAAGGAGTTCTTTACTAGAACCTTTTATATATATCGAAATTAGATTTATTATTGAATCTAAAAGTTTCTCATAATTCTTCACTCAAAAAGTAAGAAGTATCTGCCAAGTATTGGCCATATTAACCAATACCAAAAATTATGCTGCTACTGCCAATACCTATACTATCGGTACACCCCTAATTAGATACTACCCTTGAATATTTTTAAACATCTGCGCTTTTCATTGATTTTCTGTTATCTCTATTCAACCAAGCACTTTTTCTCTTCACCACCCTAATGGGTTTATCTCTTAAAACATACTGACTGAATACTCATTTGCCATTTCAGAAATCTAAGATCTTTTCCTTATTAACTTGCAATATGAACCCAGATATCATATTCATGTTAAATCTAATTATATTATAGTCACTAATTCCTAAATTCTCCTCAACTCTTAACCTCATCCACTATACTTTCATAGTTATTATTAAGTTTAACAGTGCATTGTGTCTTGTAGGTTCATGGATCATTTGGCTCATAAAAAGTTGTCTAGTATACAATTTATAAATACAGAACTACTATGGTCCATATTAGACAAGGAATCTCATTGAATGCCAGGAAAATTAAAATAACCCATTATGACTATACCTTTTTCTTTATTATGGCATGCTGTCTCAATTTCTTACACCATTTCCACATATATTTCTTGACTGGCCAGGAGTTCTATAAAATGCCCCTATTCTGTATGATTAATTGTACATAAGGATGTCTACCCACTCAGATTCAATAATATGATTAGTTTTAGTGTCAGTCATTAACACAGATTGAATATTGCTTTTAACATACAGCACCACACCACCACCCTTCTTTCCTTTGCGCGGGTATAAATAAAGTGAATATCTGTCTATTTCATATTCCTGAAAGGAGTCTGAATACAATTCTTCATTAACCCATGCTTCAGTTAGGCAAATATGGTCTATATTCTCATCTGTGAGATAAATAATCGGCTCATCTTTTTTTTTTCTAAGGCTATGAACATTTGATATTCAAAATGCTGTTACTTTTATTGCTATCATCTTTATTTGAGCCTGTAACAACGATAGTTTTATTTATCTCGCCACTATTACAGTTACCATTTCTATAATTATTCATATCCAAATTTTGCCCATCACCCCTAACTTTACCTAGTTTTTTGATAGACAAGTCTCCAAGCTGGTACTAAAAAACTCAACACCTTTACGACTCAAGTGAACTCTGTCCACTGCAAGAAGATCTTTGTCTAGAAATTCTCTCCACAAATCCAAAATCCTAATATTTTCTGAAAACAATTTCCTAACCTTTCATTTACACCTAAAGCCCTACTCTCCCATTCCTGACCTGCACCTAACCTAGGTAAACCCAGAAATCATGCACCTTCTTCCACTAGCTTTCATCTTCTGAATCAACCTCCTATAATCTGCTATTAACTCTTCTGACCTTCTATGTTCTATATCATTTGTACCCACATGCACTGATCAAAAAATACTAAATATAAGACAAAAAGTATAACTACAAGATATCCACCTACCCTTAGTTATAAGTCCCATACTCATCTTTACTATCAACAGAAACGTCCAATAATAGTTATATTGACGATAACTAACAAAGTGGTTATATAAACTTAATACTAACTTAAAATTACTTATACTAGTGCTCACGGTTGTCAGGATATGCCAGGCTGAACTAGTTATACCTAGCCTGTAATCCCAGTCAACTGGTCCAGACCCCTTTCCAGTTTCCACCACAACCCACAAGACACGATGCACTAAAAGGCCAAAACTATATCCCAAATTACAAACTCCAATTCTCCCTGCAAAGATAAAAATGATTTATATGAAAAAATAGTACAAGAATACAGTAAGATAAAAGTCATAACATTGAAACTTATCAAGTACTAGCAGATGCAGAAGAATTATTAGAAGCTGAAGTGTAGACACATTACATCACATTGACCATTCTGCTTGCATGTTTCCACCTTCGCGAACCTAAAAAACTAATAAACATTCACTCTTATACCTTTTTCATTTCCTCAAAACCCTCTCGCCACCTAAATTACCAATCATCCTCATTCCATCCATTACTCTTTGTCTCTTTCATCCTTACGCTCTCCCTCCTTCCATGATCCATCACTTCATCACCATCCTCAGACAAAACCCCCTACCCAACCCACACCGCTAACCCTCACCACACCACTATCTGACATTGCCCCACATTTACTCAATCTACAATTCAACCAAACCACCACAAGTAACACCATCCTTATGATACACATTCTCCTCTTTCACACAGTTTTGGCCTTTCATGCTACTCTTTCACCTCCTGATGAATGTGTACCATATCCCACTTTCCGTACTTTCCCTCACTTTCTTAAAACATTCATTGACCACAGTTCCACCTACCATTTCATATTCCTCATCATCAAAAACAATTGCATCTACCTTGCATAGCCTATGTATCTATTCTCAGTTCTTCGATCTCTTGTTCTTCCTCTTTTCCATCCATTTTCCCTATTAGACCCAAAATAGCACACAGCTCCTCATACTTCTTGTCAATCACTTCACTACCTTCTATCTCATTCAGATATACCTGACTCTTTAGCCCCACCTGTTCTTTTGTTCACCTTTCGTTATTCCTCTTCCAAAATCTTTTAACCTCTACTATCATACCCAGTCACTTCCTCTATTAATCTCCTTGCTCTACCAACACTCCTCTTCCACTCTCCAATCATTACTTTCAGATCCTCTTTCACTACAATCTGCCCATAAATGATACATTGACCTGCAGATATCACATCTTTTCACCCAACCATACTTATTATTTCTCCTATTCATCCCCATTTCACTGTACATTAGTTCTGTCCCATTCACCTCCTCTTTTCTCTCACTCATACACCATCCACTTCTTCTTTCATCCTTCCTTTCTTCCACCCGATATACACTTTGTTCCTCTTTAGCTTCATTGTTCACAACTACCATGACCTCTTCAAACCCCAGATCCTTCTCTCCCTCTCACATCTCAATATCCACCCAGCTCTTCCAACCGCGTTCCCTCTTCCATTATTCATGAATCATTCTATTCTGAAAACTTTCAGGACAATTATAACCAAAGTGAAATTTAGATCTGCACACTACACACACTATCACACTACCAAATTTGTCCCTCTTATTCATCCTCCTTCCATCAACCCATGTTTCTCTTTCTTCCATTTGTTCTCTCCTTTGATTTACCATCCAACCACTTTTTCAATCCTCACTCTTCTTACCCAGTACTTCACTCACATTCACCAGCGCATCCCTTAACACTTTAAATTCCCTCTCACCTTTACCATAATACACCAACACCATTTGCCATTGATTACTTTCAACATTTGCACCCTCTAGAAAATGCACACACTTTATATCATCCCCCAGATCAACCTTTCCAACAATCTTACACCTCAACCAACTCATACCTATTCACAGACTCCTCATTGTCTCACCACTTTTCTCTTTATATAGAAATACTCACAAATTCCATCATACCTGTCCCTCTGCCTCTCCTTTGCATACTTTTTATCCAACCTCTCAGTTATCATATTCATCCCTTCTTCTTTTCCTAACTCTTTCCACTTAATGTCACATACACCTTCAAAAGCATTCGCTCCCAGACTTAACAACAACTCACCAGCACACTTTATATTGTACATCTACTCTCTTCCACATCTCATACTCATCTCCATTCACCTCACCATTGAACATTGGACAACTCTTTCTCACTCTTCTCTCATAAACTTACACCTTATCAACCACATCACCGCTTGTTGCTTTCAATGCTTTCACCTTAGCACCTCCTTTTGCTCCCTTATTATCACCTTCCATGTTAAATCACACCAAATTTAACAAATTTACCGAACTAAACAACGAATCCCTTATACTCCAAATCCTATCCATCCTCAGAGCCAACCTAACTACGCTCTGCTACCACTGATAAATACTAAGACAAAAAATATAACTACCAGATATCCACCTACACTCTTGTCTCATAAACTTCCACCTTATCAACCACATCATCACTTGTCGCTTTTGATGCTTTCCTCTTAGCACCTCCTTTTTGCCCCCTTATCATCACCTCCCATGTTAAACCACACCAAAATTAACAAATTTACTGAACCTAACTAAACAACGAATCCCTATCCATCCTTGGATCCTACCTAACTGCTCTGCTACCACTGATAAGAAATACTAAGACAAAAAGTATAACTACCAGATATCCACCTACCCTTAGTTATAAGTCCCAAACTCTTCTTTTCTATCAACAAAAACGTTCTTCCAATAATAGTTATATCACCAATAACAAACAAACAGGATATATAAATTAATTTTAACTTAAAATTACTTAAACTAATGCTCACAGTTGCCAGGATATGCCTGGCTGAACTATTTTGTACCTAGCTTGTAACCCCAGTTGACTGTTCCAGACCCTTTTCCACTACAACACAAACACTGACCTAGTCCAACACTCGACTAAAATTAACAACAAATATATATATATATATATATATATATATATAACATATATATATATGTACTACTATATGTATATATATATATATATCACCTATGTAATAATAATATGTAATAATAATAATAATAATAATAATAATATGTATATATATATATATAATAATAATATATATGTAATAATATATATATAATAATAATATATATATATATATATATATATATAATAATAATAATAATATGTAATAATATACAATAAAAATAATAAAAATATGTAAAAATAATAAGATGAAATAATAATAATGTAATATGTAATAAAAATGAAATATATAAAAAATAATAATAATAAGCTAAAATCATAACATGTATGTATATGTATAATAATAATAATAATAATAATAATAATAATAATAGAATGTGTGTAAGTTGATGTGATATGATGATGATGTGGTGTAATATATTTGTATATATGTACATATATATAATAATAATGTATGTATGTAATATGTAATAATAATAATAATAATAATATATAATAATATATATATAATAATAATATAATATATGTAATAATATATATATATGGCTATAATATAATATATATAATATAATAATAATAATATATCATAATATAATAATAATAATAATAATATAATATAATAATAATATAATAATAATATATATATAATAATAATAATAATATAATAATAATATGTAATAATAATAATAATAATAATAATATGTATACAGAGTAACAATATAATAATAATAATAATATATATATAATAATATATATATGCTATAATAATAATAACAATATGGCATAGCATGCTCCCAATAATAATAATAATAATAACCTTAACAATAATATATATATGCCATTATATATATATGTATATATATATATAATATATATATATATATATAATAATAATATATAAATATAATAATAAACATATATATATAATAATAATAATAATAATAATATGCTAATAATAATATATATATATATATATAATAATAATATATATATAATTAATATATATATAATATATATATATAATAATATATATAATAATAATAATAATATATATATAATATATATATATAATAATAATATATATATATATATAATAATAATATATATATATATATATAATAATATATATATATATAATGGGGATATTCAGTATTAATTAAAGTTTGGAACACTTTTGACCAATGTTATCATTTTGTTGATAATTCCCAAACTATTTGGAGTAGAAAGGTGGTTTTAGGCTCATTTTGTTAGTAAATGATGCTTTTAAGACAGTGCCTGGAGTGTAAGACACAAACCTTTAATATCCTGTTTTATACAAATTTGTATTTTCATTTTCTGCTAATTTTCAAACTACACAGAAAAATGTTACCCCCATATTTCCCAGTCAGGAATATCAGCCCCCAAATTTGGCATGTATGATAAGGGTCATATAAGGTATTTTGACATAAGTGATAAATTTTTACGATTTTTAAGTTATGAAATTTTTTTAACAGTGGGGCCTTGGAATGGGCGTTCCAAGTTGCCCCCACTGTTTAAAATGCATTTTTCTACTAATTATTTTGCTTTTTCAAGACTATTTAATAGATTTAAAAGAATAAAGAATATTAGAATTTACCCGATTGTAAAAAAATTAAAATTTAGTTTAAAAATAATTACTTAACTAAAGAAAATATTAAGTACCATATTTATCAAAATTTTAAGATGGTCATGTATTAGACAAAAAGAAACGAGAACTTATGCCGATTATATTAATCAGCAGTTGGTGCAGGCTCTTGAAGCTACTGTATAAGGAATGGAAGCATGTCTTTACGATTGGGAGCAAAAAAATAGGCCTATTCAATTACGACAAAACCAACTTGGCTGATAACCCTGGACTAAAGAAATACCTGTACCTAAGGGGGATCAAATACCCAGATTGTGTTGCAAATCGTGTTGCAAATTACACCAAGTCGTGTGTAACTGTAATTTTGTGTGTGTCGCCTGATGGCACCCTTCTGCCTCCATTTGTTGTATATAAAAACCCTCCAGGAGGCAAATGCACCTTTTATACGATGTGGACAGAGGGAGGACCTAAAGGTGCACCTTGCTGCAACCATAGGTGTTGTAAGATGGGAACACAATATGATATAACCAAATTTAAGTACTTACTGTCAAGAATTTAACTTGAAATGGCCTCCCTGAGAAACTTAGAATGGGTGTTCTAAGTAACCCCCGTTGAAGTTTTGTCACCTTACAACAGTTATGACCCTCCTTCAAATATATAAACATTAGAAAGAACACATAAATTGCATGTAAATATACTACAATGTTTCATCCATATTTTTGATTACTTACTAAGCATTTTATATCACTGCAACATAGAACATTTTGAGTACCCCTGATTTTGGACTAAATTTTCCTATTTTACAATATATATATATATATATATATATATATATATATATATATATATATATATATATATATATATATATATATATATATATATAATATATATATATATATATATATATATAACTATATATATATATATATAACTATATATATATATAACTATATATAATAATATATATATATATATTGCTACATATTTATATATATATATATATATATATATATATATATATTCGAGCAATAAGACATATCTTGTTTTATTTTTTTACACTTGTATATCTTACTGTTATCATTCAGAATAATCTAGTCTCGAAAAGGTGTTATTGTAATTCCTTATTTTGGAGGTATAATTAACTTCATTTCAGTGTTGATAAATAGGGTCTCGAAAAAAGCCAAAAAAAAGAAGAGATTGACTCAGAAGGCAGGCAGACAATTCTTCCTAATAGAGGCTTCCAGGCCATGCACCTAAATGAAATATTATTATACTATAAAGATGAATAAAACAAATTATATATTTTAATATTATCATAGATAGTATGTTTAACAAATCAACTAATTAATCTAAAGGAATGTGAGAAAGGAACATACCTGCTAAATCGGAGGCTAATAACCTAGATCAGATTGAAACTGGAACCTATTGTGACTGTGGAAGAAGTGAATCTTATTTATGCTGCTGAAATTACATTATTTCATTGTAGATTGTTTCAATTTTCAATCCTATGTCCAAGTGATAAGATAAAGAATAATTGCATGTTACCTTGTAAATCCAGTGAGAAAAAATATTCCTTACAGTTATTATTGTTAATAGATATTCAATAGTAGATGGTCAGTATAAAAAATACAATCAAAAATTAGTCTGTAAAAAAAAAGAAGAAAGAACTTCAGTTTGATCATTTGGAGGAGAAAAAAAGGCAAAATTAAGGTGGTGGATTTGAAAGCAGCATACCTGCAGTTGAGGGTAGACAAAAGGCTTTGGAAATATCAGGTGGTGAAGTTTAAAGGAGAGATGTATTACTTAACTAGATTAGGTTTCAGAATAAATTGCGCTCCAAGAATAATGATGAGAATTTTGAGAGAGGTTTTGGCACAGGATGAAAGAATAAGAGAAGCGGCCAGCCATTACATTGATGATATACCCTAATTGTGAATGAAGAAATCATAGGAGCGGAAGGTGTAGTAAAATATAGGGATGTACTGATACCAGAAAAGAGGCCGATACTGATACTCTATTTTTTCAGGTGCTGATACCAATGCAGATACTTTAATTAATATAATAAATACACAGTAATAAGATAGAACATTTGTGTACTGCTAGGCAACTCAAGAGTGCATTCCCTGTACAACCAATACTTAGTCATTCATTTCATATTTGGTTCTGCCCAAATATATTTATTTTATAAATTAAAATAGTATCTTTAAGGAATAGTAAATGCGAATATAATATTAATAACTTTATTATGTTTGTGTTTATTCAAAAAATATTCCATTTCCATTTTCCAGGAAGTTTTAACAAAGTTTAGCTACTAGCTTTTATGTTTTAACATGATTACAATTTACAAGAAGATTCTTTAACTAGTTACAATATAAAGAATAAAAATAATGAAAGAAGAGACCTCAATTAATCAGCTGAAAAGACAAAATAAAAAAAACGCTATTACTCAAACATGACATAATAATATACTCCTTTAAGATAAAGATTGATATCATTCAATACTCAAATTCAAAAATTCACAAATTGTGATGCAAAAACATTAAGCTTTCATTAGTATCTGACGAGAGCCTGTTCCTTTTTGGGGTGTTTACACTCCCACCTGCACTATAAATACGCTCGCTCTCGACTGATGAAGGAGGTGTTGATAATTATTTGCTTGCAAGCACTGATAATAATGGAAACCTTGGCCCATTTTCATGCCACCGCATGAAAGGATTCTCTTCTGTAGGCAGCATCTCTATGTTTTCGTAGATCCTCATCTCTTCTTTCACAGAATTATCTTAGCTCCTTGATGACTGTCTCTTCAGTTTTTTCGATGAGGTTCCTTGGTGTGATTCCTTTGAAGGTGAATGAGATTTCAATGCAATTTCGGCCATGAACTTGTCAAAGTCTAACATATCCAAATCCTCTTCATCTTCAGTAGGTTTATTTGCTGAAAAGCCACCATCGTCACTATCAGTGCTGTTGCCAGGGGTTGCTGATAAGGCAGCTTCCACTTCTGTGAATTTTTTTTTTTTTTTTGACAAGCGAGCAAGCTCCTCAGTTATGCTATTTAAATGCATTCTAGAAGTGGTTCACCGTCGGAGATGCCATTCTTATGGGTTTCAGCTAGCAAGGAATTTCTTATTAGAACCTTTTTATTTATTTTTTTTTGCAGTTGTCACCTCCGCTCACGGGCAGAACCCTATTCAAGGAGGGGTGTTGAACGCCTCAAAAATTCATCTAACGCAGATGAGCACAGACGCAAGCTTTAAAGTGAGGGAGATTAAATTGAGTAGGAAACACAGATGATGGAAGAGAGAATTCCACAGAACAGAGGTGGCAGGAAAGAAGGAAGCCCCGAGCGAACTAGTCAGGAGTTACTAATATCAACACAAAACTCATGTGCTGACACATCCCCCCTTGTGCTATGAGGGCGTCATAAAGGTGGTGGTATGCGAGTGGAAAGTTCCCTCGAGAGCACTTGCCGCTACAGTACCTATAGAGGGAGATAAAGCATCAACATTGCGCAGCAAAGATAGAGGTCAAGTGAACTAGAGAGTGCAGGT
>JABUQX010136871.1:0-10000 GCA_015478945.1 Trachelipus rathkii
TGGGCAGGCCGCTGATTCCGGTTCAGATGGGTGTTTAACCGTTTTCGCATTTATCGTGAAGCGGCTTTCGCGTTTTCGTGCGCCGCTTGTCAATCTTCCCACTCCACCCAATAGTTTTCCTGAACAACAATCCCCTCCCCTAAACAAACCCCCCAAAATAATGGGACTTACCTATGATACACACATGACGTTCTCCCCCACATCGACCAAATTACCTCCTCGTGGCAGAAAGCTAAACACCCTCGAACTCTTCCCAACGCCTTTTGGCGACAGAGTACACCCTTACCACCTTAAACTCTTCCTCAGAACAAATATAAACCATGCTTCCCAGCACTCAAAATCAAAAAAAAAATTACAAATCACACAAAAACACTGCCCTTAGAATAATCACTGGATGCACTGAAACTACCCCCATCCAACATTTACATCCTTTCTATCTCCACCCACTTGGAGATGGTGGGGCCTCAATTCTACCAGAAAACCCTAAATCCAAATGTCACCAAATATTCTCCAACCCCTCCCGACACAGACTAAAATCCCCACCCTCCTCACCAGCTAAATTCTATAATGACATCTACAACATTATTCCCCCTCCCCCTCCCCTCCCAATAGGTCATGGCTTACACATATCCATACACAACTAACTAACACGTACCTACAAAACCGCCCCAATAACAATTTACTAAACTCCCCCTCCCCCAAAATTTCCCCAATAGAAGAAACACTGTCCAGAAGAGGCCAAATTGACCTCGCCCGGAGCAGATCAGGTCACCACCCAAAACTATTACAATATAAATATAGATTCAAACTAGACAATGTTACCTCCCCCACCTGCACCAGATGTCACATTTCCAAGGACACAATAGAGCAGCTCATTCTGGGATGCTCCGCTCTCGCCGCCCCCCGTGCCGACTTCTCTATATCTTCCCTTCTCAACCTGTGGAACCGCCCAAGAGCGGTGGCCGGCTTCCTGGTGGGCCAGGGGCAGAAGTAAATAAGTTAAAATATATATATATATATATATATATATATATATATATATATATATATATATATATATATATATATATATATATATATATATATATATATATATATATATATATATATATATATTTATATATAAACGAAAAAATAAAATATATTATATGTAGCTTAATGTGTTCTGTTTAGAAAAGCTTTGTTTCAATAACGAAAAATAAATTGAATTTTGAATTCAGTTTGATTTTTGACCAGAGAGTGGTGAAGAAATTGCAGATCTATTGAATCTATTCTATGCAAAAATTACCTTAGAATATAACAATTTATGAGTACAAAACAATGGAATATATATATATATATATATATATGTGTGTGTGTGTGTGTGTGTGTGTGTGTGTGGGATAATGTGTAATGGCAATGGATATATATATATATGTATGTGTGAAACTAGTGTCAACAAACTCTCCTAGTGGTAGGCACACCTTTTTATTTAGATTATCTTCAGAGCGCGTCCAATAGCTCATTATTTCAGCCAACTCGATAGGTTGTATGTATTTAAAAAGTGTTTTATAATAAAATTAATATTAATAAATATATATATATATATATATATATATATATATATATATATATATATATATATATATATATATATATATATATATATATATATATATATATATATTAAGATTATCACCACCTCTCACGGGCAAAGCCATACTCAAGAGGTGGTAAAATCAACAAAAATTCAACTAACACAAATTTCGCAGGTGAGCACAGGCGCGGGCTTTAAAGTGAGGGAGATTAATTTCAGCAGGAAACCAGATGGAAGAGAATTCCACAGAACAGGGGTGGCAGGAAAGAAGGAGGAAGCACAGCAGCGAACTAGTCTGGAGTTGCTGATATCACAAACTCATGTGCCGACACAGCGCCCTTGTGCTGGGGCGTCTTAAAGATTGGTGGCACGCGGTTCGGAAAGGTTCCCTCGAGCACTTGCCGCTACGGTGCCTATAGAAAGAGATAAAGCACCAACCGCCGCTAAGATAGAGGGTCAAGTGAACTAGAAAGAACAGGACAGTTGATAATTTTTGCCTTTGACTCGACCCTATCCAAAGCCGGGTGAAACCTGGGCCCCCAGATGAGAGCGGTACTCCATACAAGGGGCGGATGAGGGCCTTGTATAGTTGGACCAACCGAGAAAAGGAAAAAAATATTCCCGCACTCTAAACCGAACTCCCAGCTTCTGTGAAGTCTCCCTTGAAAACGATATAATATGAGTACTCAAAAACAAACTTGTATATGTTAAGACCAAGGATGTTAATATTGTCGACAGGAGAGACGAGAACAAATCGAAAGAGATAGGAAAGTTAGAAGGTGTCTTAAAGAGAGGGAGGTTTGTAGAAGTTGAGTTTTAAAAGAATTGAATTTCACAAGGTTCAGACGGCCCACCCGGAAATTTTATCCAGATCAGCGAGAATAGAATCGGAAATATTGGGCGAGAAGCAATTCTAGAAGTAAAGAAGGAGCAGAATTGAAATAGAGTTGAAGAATGAAAGGTCGAGTCATCGGCATATGAGGTGAATAGAGTTAGATGTGCAGGTGAGAGATCGTGAAGTATGAAAGAAGTAGGAATAAAGTGGGAGATAAGACAGAACCCTGAGGAACACCACTATTGACAGAAAGGAAGAAGAATCGCCCCATCAACAACAGACGAATTGAGCGATTTGAAAGAAAGCTAGACATAAGTAAACAAAGAGAAGGAGGAAACCCAAAGGAGGAGAGCTTGGAGAGCAGTGACGCGTGCCATACTCGGTCAAATGCTTTGTATATGTCAAGCACCACTACGCAAGTCTCCCCGTAGTTCCCTAAGAGCGAAAAACCATAAATAAGTTAGATAGGAAAGTATATCGCCAGTAGACCTCGAGCGCCGAAAGCCGTACTGGCGATCGGAGGGAGTGAATATGAGATTCCAGATGATCTAAGAAATGAGAGTTGAGAAGAGTTCCAAAGATCTTAAGATAGAATAAAAGTAAGAGCCTATAGGGCGATAGTTAGAAATATCAGAGCGGCTTCCCTTTTTCGGAATAGGTTGGAATTGTGTGAGCTTCCAACACTGAGAGAAAGTGGAAAGTGCTAGTATTGAGACGCAGAGAGTATAGTTAAACGAGGGGCGGGGTCAGCACGGAAGCACACTTCCTCAAAACTCGGGGAGAAATGCCATCCCACCCGCCTTTCTAACGTTCGTAGATTTCAGAAGCCCACCTGATCGAATGTAATCACAGGCAAGGCATGGGACACCCTGAGGAGGAGGAGGAGGGGGAGGAGGAATGCCAGAATCGTCCAGGATTGAGTCAGAGGAGAAAATAGGAGGCCGAAGAGATTGGCCTTTTCTGTTGAAGCATTAGCAGAACCATCAGAGCGAATAAGAGGAGGAAGGAGAAGATTTACAGAAGTTGTTAGAGATGTTTTTGGCAAGAGGCCAGAAAGATTTGTCAGTAGGAGAACCAAGGAGGTTAGCGCACTTTCGTTTAATGAAAGCCCGCTTTGCTCGTCGAAGAGTATCCCTGCAACGATTTCTAGCAGAATGAAAATTAGCAAGAGTGATAGGAGAACGAGAATTTTTCCACTCCCGATACGCACTGTCTCTAGCCTGAATGGCCAGAGAACAAGCACGATCGAACCATGGATTATGAGGAGAGAAAGATTTAGTCGAAGAAGGAATGAACCTGCTCATCCCATCAACGATTACAGCTCCCACCTTATCGGCAGAAGTCGAAGCGTCACCAGAGAAACAAAGCAGTCATTCCAATTATAGTTAGCGAAGAAGCAACGCAAGGCCCCCCAATCAGCCCGATCAAAGTGCCAGAGAAAACGCGTAGGGCAGGATGGAGCTGTTGGAGAGAAAGTATTAAAATTAAGAGATATAAGTTTGTGGTCAGATTTACCAATAGGAGCGAAGGTGGTGTATTTATAGAGAGAAGGACTAATGGTGAAACATAGGTCAAGTGTGTTCAAGAATTGGTTGGGACGATCCGGAATGTGTGTGGGTTCTTTAATTAGTTTCTCCAGATCGTTAAGAATGCTAAATGATTCGGCCTCCTCCCCACCTAAATCAGTATGAGAGGACCCCAACCATTCAGTGTTGTGTACATTGAAATCCCCTAAATAGAGGACCTCAGTATTTGGATGAGAAGATATAACAGTCTCGTGAGAAGTGGTAAGATATTCAAAAAAGGCGTGAAAATCTGTTCTGTTAGGAGAACAGTAGCAAGCACAAGATTGTGTGTAGTAGAAGGAAAAAAGATTTTAAGCCACAGAACATCAAGAAGTTAGGAGATTCGATATTCTCGAGACGTGTTATAGGAATGTTTACATGTTAACATGGTACATACTACATCAGAAGGAAATTATGAAATAAGTTATAATTGGACATATTAAACGAGTTAGAGGATGAATTCCTAGCCATCTGGGTCTCAGACAGGAGCAAAAGGTTAGGATTAGAGTTAGAGAGGTGGTATTCCACGGATGCAGAGTTAGATTGCAAGCCACGGATGTTAGCAAAGTCGATAGTAAGCCCGCGCCGGTGCAAATCTGCCATCTTGCATGCACATACAAAAACCACAAAACAAACAGACAAAACAAAAAATAAACAAAAACAAAACAAACAAACGTGAAATCAGGTTAAAATTATTCACACACTAAAACCTAAATTTAAAACCGTAAATGTTAAAAAGCTAAAATTGTATTTACAGTAAATATGTAAAAATATGATATAAAAATCTTAAAGTTAAAAACACTAACGCTCTCTTGCACCCCTACAAATTCACGAATTAAAAAAGTAAATAAAATTGATTTAACATTAAAACCTAAATTTAAAAGTTAAAGTGACAAAATAATAAAAATCAAATTTTAAACACTGTGAAGACGAAATTCAAAATTCATAAACAGTATTAACTTTAAAATAAACCTACGAGGTACAGTCATAAAAAAAAAAAAAAGAAAAAAGAAAAGAAAAAAGTTAAAACTAGGACTTATCTTTTAAAAACCTCGTACGTAGAACTTTACTAAAACGGATAAAATGGTATCAAAGTAGTAAGATTTAATAAAATTCTAAATAAAAAAAAAAGTTTGAAAAACATACACACTTTCAATTAAACACAGCACTACATAAACACAATAAATAAAAAGGATATAATTATTTCACTGAGAGCACATTCAAGCACGTCTTCACACCACGAAACCTACACTAACACTATATATATATATATATATATATATATATATATATATATATATATATATATATATATATATATATATATATATATATATATATATTTATATATATATATATATATATATATATATATATAAAGGTGTCTCAAAAAATGTACTTACACATTGACTGCTTTTTGTTATTTCAGGTGTAACTACTGTAACAGTATGGCAGAAGATCAACTTAGCTGTGAAGAGAGAAAAGGTTTGTCCTTAAATGCTATTGGACCACCGGAAAAGCCAAGGAAGTGCAAAGACGGTTCAGAAGGGAGTTCGGTAAACCGCCACCAACGCACTGGACCATTGCCCGCATAGGAGAGAAATTTGAAGCAGATGGAACCGTTAACAACATCAACAAGAAACTTTCTGGACGATCACTGACATCCACCAACCCTGCATAGGAAGAGCAGGTACAGGAAACCATCATCCGATCCCCACAGAAATATCTAAGACCAACGGCTCGAGAGAGACACATCTCAAAAGATAGCGTCCATCGCATCTTGAAGCGTCTATGCTTTAAATGTTACATTCCAAGGGCCATACATTTAGTGCCATGCTTAGTGTTTACTTTCAAAAAAAGAAATGAATTGCCTAAAACAAATCAGTTTTTAATCGCTAGCTCATACAATCTGAAAAGGTAAATACTATTTGAGTTTATGTGTTGTATTTAGCTCTAACTTTATTATTTTCAATACCATTATTATTATTAATATTTTAATTTTTTTTTCATTATGATTTTTATATTGTTTTAATTAACGTAAATATAATTATATTATTATTATTATTATTATTATTATTATTATTATTATTATTATTATTATTATTATTATTATTATTATTATTATTATTATTATTAGAAATAGTAGTACTGATGTTATATTTTTATTTTTAAATTACAATTTTTTTATCTCTCAATTTCATTCAAATTTGTGTGATCTAATTTACTTTTTAATTAACGCATGTTCAGTAATACCATTATTTTTAATTGGTTTCAATTTTATTTCTTTTACTTTATTTTTTTTGTTTCAATTTTGTTTAGAGAATTTTTTTTTTGTCTTTTGTAGATAGAGTTCCGAGAATTGAAATTGCCACTTTTAATTTGATTATTACTTTAATTTAAGTATCAGATTTTAGTTAATTACTTAAGAAATAATTTCGATTGAATTATCATTGCAAGATTATTTTTGGATAAGAAGGAAGCCTAGAATACCGCTCCTCTGAGCAATCTATATAATTTTATTTCAATAAACAATTATAAGTTTCATAAATATTCTCTTGTTTAACCGTCATCATTATTTTATTATTTTAAGCATATATATATATATATATATATATATATATATATAGTTATATATAAATATCTATATATATTATATATTATAATATATATTATATATATATTATATATATATATATATATATATATATATATATATATATATATATAGGTATATATATTATATTATGATATAATATCAGTGAAGGGCGAATCCAGCAACTTTTGATTCGAATCCGAATCCGAATCCGTGTGTGTGGAAATCTTCGAATCCGAATCCGAATCCGAATCCAGCACCCCGATTCTGAATTCCGAATCTGAATCGTGTGTGTGGAATTCTCGAATCCGATCCCGAATCCATTACAAAGCTGAATGCCGAATCCCGAATCACAATCGAATTCGAATTCTCCAAATGATTTTGAAACAACATTAAATACAACCAAACCAAAATTTGACATTATTTCTTTGCAAATATTTTGGGATATATAAAGAAAAAATGTTTTTTTTCATTTTAATTTTTTACTGCCTGATATGCATATTTATTTATATGTTAAAAAATTTATGTTAATATTATTAATATATATATATATATATATATATATATATATATATATATATATATATATATATATATATATATATATTATATATATATTATATATATATTATATATATATATTATATAATTATATATATAATATTTATATAATATATATATATATAATGTATATTAATTATATACTATAATATATATATATATTATATATAATATATATTATATATATATATATATATATATTAATATATTTATTATATATATAGTATATATTTATATATATATATATATTAATTATATTTATATATATATATATATTATGATATATATATATATTATATATTACGTGATTTAAAATTATGGTAAAAATTTTGGTAACTGATAAGAAATGCAAAATGAAAGGTAAAAGTTTCTTATAAAGTATGGTAATGTGCTTAGTTTTTCCGTATGGTGTCTGTATTGTGTTTTTACTAAATATTTTGTACTACGAAAACCAAGTAGGTTACCAGAACCTATATTTGGGATGATATGTGTTCGTGTAAGTTGCTAATGACGACGCAAAAGAAGTAATCAATTTACTTAAAATTTAAAAATGCGGCCGTTTAAAAGTATTTTGAGTCGGACATTCCATAAAAGCGGATGACTTATGGTTAAAATGTTAAGGAACCAAAAAACACCAATTGTTGTACGCAGAATCAAATGGTAATAACATTTAATAACCATTGACTATTAATAGGGAGAAAGTAATTTTAGTAATTGGACCACTCATTTAATAATAACAAACTCTTCCAAACAGCTTTACTCTTCCATTAACATTTTAGCACATTGTTGAACCAAACAACCAACTACTGGTATTACAATAAAATGCAATTGTATGTTTGTGTTACCATTAACATGTAACTCATTGACTGTCGTGATGTCTCTTACGTGTTTCTTTCTGTTATTGAATATGGAACGTAATTACCACGTGTATTCAAACTCTGAACTAGCTGACATGCACTAATGTATGGATGGCACGCTGCATATAATTCTGCAGCAAAGACTTTTGTACAAGAAAATATCCGCAACCGAGCGCAAGTTTTTTTTGCTACAACTATTCATCAACGCCTGTCCTGAAACAGGATATTTGTAGTCCAAAGAGCACAACTAATGGCCAGGCAACCCCGAATCTAACTAAGACCGTTTGATTTTAAAAGAATTAGTTCTAATGAAATTTTTGGCATCCTGAAAAAGAGCACGCGAGAATTGTGTCAACTACAGTTAATTCGAACCAATCTAGTACGGAGGTTACTACACGAGAGCAACAGTTATACCAGTTAACGTTCATACGAACCTTTCGGCAGACGGAGATTCTCATCCATTAAACAAATCGTCTCTAACATCAAGCTTTCAGGAAATCATTTGGCAGGAATTTTACATGATCATATACTTATGTTCAAGCTTCCTCCCGGCTTAAATGGCATATCTACTTAAACCTTTTTGAAACATGAAGTTCCGTACCTTGTTTGATGATGTAATCTTCAGATTGCGCCAAACATGTGGTTTGTGCATAGATGGGTAAACTCTGCACACCTTTAGTTGCGCAGTTCGTGACACCTGATATGAACAGACCTTTCCCAATCAATGGTAAGGTCGAGGTGGCCCAGTTTTTCGTGGCACAAGGTCACCAGACCTAAATCCTTTGGATAATTACCTTTGGGGACATTTAAAGACCTTAGTTTACTCTTCTCTTCTCCAATCGACACCGTTGAAGAACTACGATTGAAGGTTAAATGAACGGATTGAAACTGAATCATAACAGCATTCCTGAATATATTGAACGGGTCGACAATCGATGAGCAAACGCCTTGGAACCTCCCATGCGTTGCAATTGGGACAATGGAGGTCATTTTCACATCATCTTTATCTTATTAATATCATTGTAGGTGCTTAGAGAAACAGTTGTTTATGTTGTTACAAAATTAAAACCATATCATACAATAATAATATGTTATATTTACACCTATTCCGAATGAAGTTATTCGTTCCTCAAATACTTTTAACTGCCGCCATTTTTAAATTTAGAGTTTGTAACTTACTTGGTTTCGTAGATACAAGATATTTAGTAAAAGCACACACAGACAGCCAGACGAAAAACTAAGCACACTACGTCCATACCTTCAATTTTACCTTTATTTTTGCCAATCTTTATCAGTTACCGAAATTTTTTTACGCATAATTTTGAATCAGCTTATATATATATATATTATATATATATATATATATATATATATATATATATATATATTATATATAATATATATATATAATTATATATAATATATATGAATTGTCCTTTAAAAGGAAGTTAAATAAAGAGGAACGAACGAAGTAATCGATTTTTTTCGATTATTTAAAGGCAATAGAGTTCAAAAATACATAACAGTTTTTTTTTTTAAACTGAAGGAATACCGCAAGATTAAATTTAGCAAAGAGGAAAGAGTCAGGGTCCTCTCGGCTTCAGCGGGGGACCACGGGGGGACTTAGTCCCCCATCTGTCCCTCCGTCTGCTCGAGCCCCTTAAAAAGAATAAAAAAATTAACAAGATAAAAATTAACATGAAAAGCAACTTGTGGAAACTCTGGGGGTCTTTCTATTGGAGTTTGCTAACACGTGACACTGCAGGGCTGCACGAGCAGAGTTCTGCGATTTCGATATCATGTCTCTTTATTTAACTTCCTTTTAAAGGGTAAGTGCCTTATATATATATATATATAATATATTTATATATATATATTTTTTTTTAAAATATAATATATATATATATATATTATATATATATATATATTATATATATATATATATATTTATATATAATATATATTATATATATATATATATATATATATATACTATAATATTATATATATAAA